>CAUYQG010132769.1:0-38772 GCA_963574415.1 Tarsius wallacei
CGCGCGCCTGTAGTTCCAGCTACTCGGAAGGCTGAGGCGGAAGGATCGCCGGAGCCCAGCAGGTCGAGGCTGCGGTGGCCGGGAGCGGCCACTGCACTCCGGTCTGGGCGACAGAGTGAGACTCCAACTCAAAAAAAAAAAAAAAGGATTTTTTTTAATTTAAATTTTTTTATTTTACTTTTTATTTTTATTTTTTGAGTTGGAGTCTCACTCTGTCATGCAGGCTGGAGGCTGCAATGGCATGCTTATTGCTCACCATAGCCTCTAACTCACGGGCTCAGATGATTCTTCCACTTTAGCCTTCAGAAAGCTGGGACTACAGGCAAGGGCCACCATGCTCGGCCTTTTTTTTTTTTTTTTTGTAGAGACAAAGTCTCACTGTGTTGTATGTTGTCCAGTCTGGTCTTGAACTCCTGGGCTCAAGCAATCCTCCTGCCTTGTCCTTCCAAAATGCTGGAATTACAGGCAGCAGCCACCATGCTTGGCCAAAACCATAGAATTTAAAACTTGCAAGAAAATATTTGCCTCCCTTATTTCCCAGATAAATGCAAGAACAATCTGAAGTCTGTAGTGGTTAGGGGAGTTGAGACTGAACCTTTTCTCTTGGTCACAAACCAGGTCCCCACACCCCTGAAAACATCTTCCCTATGCTATGCTCCTCCCTTACTCAAAAAAAAAAACACTTTAGATTATCTGATCATGTTCCTATTATAATCATTTCTATGTTTTATGCTGTGATACTTTAAGTAGGTTATTATTGGCTCTAATAGGAAATTTTCCTAAGTCTCTCCCACAATAATTTTTCATAAAACCTATTAAACTCACCAGCCAAATAGTCAGACCTGCAATGAAGAATCACACAATAATAAGAATATTCTGTCATCTCCATTAGGTCACAATGATACTCCAATCTGCATTTATTACAACCCTCCTCTAATGCTTCCATAACCAAAATTGCTAGATTTATATTCTCTAATGGCTCCCCAATGGAAAAAACCTGTGATTTTTATCTTTCTTTTCCTGTCCCAAGTCACCCTTCCTTATACATTGTCTGCTTTGGGAACCCCCGTCTGGATTTAATCAGAAGTTGCAAGACAAAATGTGCATTATTAAGAAATATAAATATTTTCAGAGGCAATCAAAGGGATGAAAGATTGATTCAGCATGCAGATTGGACCTAATTCGAAGCAGCTTTGTTCCAATGAAGGCTACCGGGATACAAAGTTAGGAGACTTGTGACCACCGGTTGGAAATTCAAACACGTTAGAATAACCCATCAGGATTTTTTTTGCTAGATAGGCTCACACACTTTTGCAAGGTATGTTCTCCAGTCTCTGGGCTGAACTACTTTCCTTGCCACCTTTAGGGACTTGTAATAGTCATGTTTGAGAAATTATGACTAATTTCTTCTTCTCTTTAGAGTTCAGATCAGTGAGTACCACCATTTTCCCAACTCAGAAATTGGCTTGGCATTCAATTTCATAAGAACATTTTGACCTGGAGGCATCTGTAATACAATCTCTTTCTTGGTTTAATAAAAGGTATCACATTATCTACCTGGTCAATCTCTATTGGCTTTCAAAATAGAGACATGAAAAAACCTAATAAGCCTCATTAGGATATCTGCTTTAAAAACAATGGCTGCCTCATTTAGTATGTTGCTTTCAAATGTCCCAGCAGAACTGGGTGGTCATTGCTTGAATATAGGTATTGCTAATTTGGGATCTTTGTTAGTCTGGTAGCTCTGGAAAAAAAATGCTTAATGTGTAGGTGGAATTTTAATACACAAGGGATCAAACCCCGATTGTTGTATTTTGTTTTTGTTTTCTTTCTTTCCTTTAATCCCACTTCTTGTCCACATGGCCATGTGTGAGAGATGGCTTGATTTTGTTGATATGGTTCACCCATCCACAGCTGGATTTCCAAAGAGGACTGAAAATGTCTTTAAAATCAACACAACTCAGGGAGCCTGAGAGAACAAGTTTTCCTTTGTTGTAGGGTATAGTATTATTTGCTGTAGGTTTTTTGATATACATTCTAAATTAGGCCTGCAAAGGCATGCTTCATCTTTAATTCATCACTCTCAGCTGAAAGAGATTAGCAATGTCTAGCACGCACCCCTCGTATGGTGCTGACCTCATCAAGTATGGCCTGAAATTAATTAGCCTCATTCATTCCAAATGGAAAAGGATAATGGAGCAGCATTTTAGAGATGACCATCACAAATTGTATGCAGCATATTTAAAAGACCCCCATTTTCAAACCATGTAGATTAAAATTCTTTCCAGGGCTTACAATATGCCAGTTATCAGAGAACAGAACAGAGCCTGACCAGGTTTCATACATATATGACAAACACATATATATGTTTGTGTTTTCATGTGCATATGTGTATGTGTGTGTGCAGAATTGTAATGTTGCATGAATATTAGTACCTGTGCATAGATGTGTCCATGATTAGCTGACTTGTTCTTTATAATGATACCAGAATACTTGACCAACAAAAATCTGATGTTTAATACTGTTTTATATAATCTGGTAGTAGAATACATTAAGTGAACTTTTTTATTGCCATTAAGTGAAACATGCCAGCACAAACTTTGCTGCTATTTTTTAGTAAGATGTTATTCACACTCTAATTTAGAAACAGAAGAGCCTCTTAAAGAAATTCTTGACATTCTATTTTGGGCTATTTTTAAAATTTTCTGTCTTTTCCCAGTCCCTACTGTTTGATCATATTTTAAAACATGATTTAAAACTAAGTTAGATTACAGAATCACTGAAATTTACCATCTTGCTAAGATTAGCTGATTTTTCCCTTTTGGGGATTGACTGAGAGCAGCCAAATTTTTGAATATCAAAACTGCTTTCTTTTCTAGCCAAAAAAATCTTGACCGGAGTTCTTTTGGATTCTCAAAGATGTTGTAAAGTTTATTTTTATGAGCAGTAGTTTTGGGACTACAAATTGGAAGAAGAAAAAAAACTCATGACTTATTTTTTGTTTTCAGGTTTTAATTTTTTAAAGAGTATGAAATGTAGTTAATTTACAAAAATATAATAGTAGTATTTGGGGAGAATTTTATTTTATATATATATATGTGTGTGTATATATATATATATATATATATATATTGAGTTGGAGTCTCACTCTGTCGCCCAGACTGGAGTGCAGTGGCCATTCCCGGCCACCACAGCCTCCACCTGCTGGGCTCCTGGCGATCCTTCCACCTCAGCCTTCCAAGTAGCTGGAACTACAGGCGTGTGCTATCACGCCTAGCTAATTTTTTTGATTTTATTGTAGAGTTGAGGTCTCAAACCCACAGGCTCAGACAATTCACTCACCTCAGCCTCCCAAAGTGCTGGGATTACAGGTTGAGCCACTGAGCCCTGCTTATAATGCATATTTCTTAAGAAAAAGAATTTATCCTAGTATAGCTTTCCTTCATTAAATTAAAAAGCAGGTTTTCAGTGTAATGTAACTATAAAGTTTCTACTTAAATGTTATAGTGAAACATGCAGTTTTAGGCAAATAATCTTTTCAGAGCTCATTGATATATCAATCTCCATATGTAAGTTATTTAACATTATTTTGTCTTATGATAAAACATAAACTGGAAGCATGTTACCATATCTCTGCAAATTTAGGATTTAGAACTTTCTCTAAGCTCACTTTTGCCTAATCTTCTCATCTCAGAAGACCCCTTTATCTATTGGGTATATATCATTTATATGTACAAGATCATCAATCACAAACTGTGAACCTATCATTTTGACATAAAAGATGTATCCTTAAATCTTCGCAAACCTCTAGCATATAATTTTAGAAAATTAGCTAGCTTAAAGTCTGGGCTTCTGACTTCTGGGGGAATGGGATGCAAAAGTGGGGAAAGCTTAAATTATACAAATTTGATTTTAAAGTCACAATTTAACTGAGCCAGGGATAAAAGATGGCGCAATGCAGATCTTTAAATGTTGTCAGAAATAGAAAATTTTGATAATTATCATCTTGCCTATTTGAAATTTCGTGTCAAATAAAAGCAATAGTAGATAAAGGGAATATTCTACAAACATAGTTTGGCTTCTAAGAGCACATGCTACCAGAATATTATATTTTTCTCATAATTGTTTATTATTAAGACAAAGAAATGCATGCATTCTATAATAGTGCAGTTTGCTCACATACTGAACAGCATGTCTCATTTTTATGTAATTTTTAAAAATCAACTGAGGTGAAAATGGCAGAAAAACTATACATATAAAGATTAGGCTGAATGAAATTTGAGTTCACTCAAATGACAAACAAAGTAAAACTCAGATAAGCTTACCAAATTTCATTTGGTATCCACCTGAAACTATATATCTTCTCTTGGCATTTGAGAGTGGAAAGGAGGTTCACTTACAATTCAAACTAGGTTTTCCTAAACCTAACCCAGACTCACCAAATTTGGGGTAAACTATTGTTGCATTTTGGGTTCATAATAAAACTTTCATCTCACTTAAGCTGATGATGAATAAATGATGGGTTGAGGTAAGAGAACTAGAAGATATTTTGGGAATTGCTGTTTTATTTTATTTTATTTTGTATTTCCTATAATGTTCTAAAGTAAGGAAGAATGGTATATGGGCAAATTGTCAATTATATACTTGGAAAGTTCACATATGAGAGTCCAAAAGGGGAAATTGGCAGTGTTTAGATCATTAAACATATATAGGATTTTCTAAAAAGGAGAACCTGAATGGAATATTATTAACTAACATTTCTTGAGTGCTTACTATAATCAGGCACTGTTCTGAGAGCATTTTACATGGATTAGCTCTGTCTGGCTTATTGTAACAATACTAGGCAAACACTATGTCTTCCATTTTGCAGATGAGGAAGACTAGGCACAGGAAAGTTACATAAGTTGCCCAAGGTTATACTGCTTGTAAAAGTGATTTAAACCCCAGATGTCTGGTTCTGGAATCTCTGTACTTACGTACACTGCCATGCTGCCTCTCTAGAGAAAATACAATTGCAATGTTGTTTGAAAACAAACTGGTACAGACGATGAATAGGAGGCATATTTTCCCATTTTTTAACGACTGAGGACAGTAGTAAATTTAATGGAAAAAGCTGAAGTAGACAAGCTCATTCTTGTCTAATCTTCTTATCCCAGAAGTAGGAAGGGAGTTGGTTTCCCAAATCTCCTGTAAGTCCTTGCTGAGCTTCCACTTGGAAAACTACATTACGCAGGATGCCTCACTGCTAAGAGATAGAGATAAAGTAGGTGGAATTCAAAGAAAAAAAAAGTACAAAAATGACAGGGTGAGAGGGAAAGATAAAAAGTACTAGATAAGTGGACTTAGGCCAAGCAATAGTTAATAGAGAACTCAGTAGTATTCTAGAAATATTTAGAAGAAAAATGATGGCCTAAAAACGTCACTAAGGAGGTTAGAAAGTGGCAAAAAGGAAGATGGAAGAGAAAAACAAATTAAAAGAACTCTGTTAGATTTTGTTATTGTCTCGAAGACCCACAATGAAAACTATATTTTCTTGGAATACTGATACCCACGTCAGAGATTTCACAGAAAAAGAAAATTTTGTTCCTTGCCTTGTGTAGATTAAAGCAGAAGGATAGGCTAAAAAATATGGTTTAAAATGCTTTAAATAATAATGATACTAAATGGCATGATCCCATAAACTTTGTTTTGCCGTTTCATTTGATGCTCATGATGAATTTGCAAGGCATATACATATAATTATCTCTACTTGACGGAGATGGAAACAGAGGCGCAGGTTGACTGAGGGTCAGGTAGCCAGTACCCCTGTGGAGCCTCCCCAAGCTTGGTTTCTTCCCAGACATCATGCTGTCTTCTCTCACATGATGTCCCCAGGATTTTGCTCAGAGGATGATGTCACAAAACAACTAGTCTTAGGCCAAATTTATTACAGTGCTTTACCCTCAGGGAATGTACTGATAAGAACACATTATGCTGGAATGAGACATAGCCCTGCTTCTGAAATCTGGCGGATATCTTCTAGAGTGACCCAGTCAGCTCAGCATGTTCAGAAGCTGTGCATGTTAAGTAAACACACAGCATTTGGCTTGGATATGAGAGCGAACAAGAGATGGATGAACACAGGAAAAACAGAGAGGGACTCTCGAAGTAAGCCCCAAGCCTCCTGTGACTACAGGCCCCCAAATGAAATCACTTGGCTGTTTATAGGAGTCTTAGTACTGATGAAAAGACTGAATTACACTTCAAACTTTTCCCTGCCAATGGAGAAAAGTTTCAGATTCTTTAAAAAGTATGGAAAGCATTGATCTGAAAAGTGGCAACAGCATTTGGGACCAATTACCCAGATTAAGAGGCAACAATGATCTGTTTACACTTTGTAGCCAAGAGCCCTTTGGCTCTGGTCCACAAACTGGAGATTGTAAATTACAGGAATTTCAGCCTAACATTAACTTCTCTTTTGACCTGTGTGCCAGAGTATAGAGAAAAGCCTGCAGAAAAGTGCCATATTACTTGCCCTAAAATTTCTATCACTGGGGAACTGAATATCATCTTCCAGGTAAGACAGCATATAGATCGCCTGCCATGAAAGCATGGGTTTTATCACTCAGGAAGAGTCTAATTGACTGTGTATGATGTGTCAGGATGTCGTTTTTCAACTTGCCACTCCTAAAAAATTGTTTGTTTTGTGAGACAGGTAGAAAACAAAGGCAGTCCCTGCCATCTTTTGCTTAATTACCAAAGCATTCCAATTTAACTCTATTTTCCAATACATTGTGGATTAATCAGTACCAAATGGTAGATAGTGAAGCTATTGCCATGAGAACTGTGCTGCTGAGAATGATTAGACATAGTTTGTGGCAAATACAGATATTATAGGACAAAAAGGAGGTGTCTGGAACATTAGGCCCCGACTCCAAAGTTGATAGAGCTTTGAATGTTTTGGGCCTGAGATGTAGGTTTCTCCCTCTACAAAGGAAGACCAGTTCCCACTTCCAATAATTCCAGAAGATTTTGAAAATACTTGGTCTTTCTTTTAACATAGTCCTGATGTTAAGGACTTGACCTTGCCAGTAGGAAAATAACCACAGAGTTCAAGTAATAAGAAAAAGAAATGGGTGGTATCAATTCCTGAAGAGCATGCCTGCCAAATGCAACAGGATTGAAGACAAGTCATGATCTTACCTATAGCTGCAATGCATATGTGTTCAGAGTTAAAACATTTAACCACACTGAATACCACCTTTAGACCATCAAATTGGAAATAACCACAGGCCGAGAGTAAGTTCTTCTTTTTAAAGTTTTGTTGGTTGGACAGTCATTTATACAAAAGCATGTCTGAGATTGTGATTGTGGAGTATTGTGGGAGAATTAGAGTTGGAAAGCACTCTTATCCCATCATCTGGCATGCAGGCATACACTTAATGCAGGGCTGTCTTCTGAGGCAACTCAGATATGATGCCACTGCAGACCCTTCACACGTCAACATATTTTTTCCGATAAAAACTTGTCAAAAAAACCATCTCCATTCAATTTTGGAGTATTCCGACCCTGGTTTATCTCAACAATTTACCATTTTCTGCAATGTCAGAGCTTCCTGACATTTACAATTAACTCACAAATTAACTTAGAAATGATAGTAAGCTCTCAGCTAAATGATATAGTGGCCACTGGGGACCAGACCAATTTTCTAGAATAAGGTTAGGGCTAAGTTGCTCTGTAACAGTGTTAAGGTTGGTTGTATAGAAGTAGTTATTCAAGTGTGAGCAGGAATCTAGGTGTGAGAGGAAGATATTGTCTGCCTCTGATTGTGGCTGGTTACTCAGCACTCTGACATTTCTTAGTTGCAAAAACAGAGATAAACTGCTTTAAATTTTTTTTTTTTTTGGAATTCAAGGCTCCATAATGGAATCAAGAAGTCATGGAATCCTACCGTCGGAAGGAATTTTGGAGGTCATCGGTCCAACTTCCCACAGAACCCAGGGTTCTGGAGATGGGCTGGTGGGTAGCAGATGCAGATGGAGCAATTTCCAGGAGTTGTAAATTCAAGGCAGGTAACATAGATGTGTGAAGGTCTGGGCAATGGCTGCAGTTTGGAGAGACAGAGGAGAATGGTTCACTTTCCCCAAGACTGCTACCACTGGGAGCTCTGTTTCTTAGAATGCTTTGTTCCTTGTGTAGAAACAAAAAACTGTGTCTTTGGAACATGTTTCTCTTGAGTTGGATATGGTCCTCAGAAGCAATCTGACTGAATCTCATCCCTTTACCATATGATAGAGCTTCGCATATTTGAAGATAACTTTCATGCTTCTCAATCCACTGCTTTTGTTTTACTGACTAAAGTTCCCAGTTCCCCAGATGACATGGACTCAAGAGGGTTTACTTTCCTGAGGTTACTTTGGTTTGCCATACTCTTAAGGTGTTCTGAAACAAATGAAATACTCAGAAGTTATGTGACCAGCAGGGACAGTGTCTGTCCACCATTTCATGTGGCTGATTTTAAACAGAGCCCCTCATCAGGGAAGAGCCCTCTACCCTAGAGTCAAATCTCTATCATCTGGTTCTTGCACAGGGATTTATTGCATTTATTTTTTATTTTATTTTAAAATTCCGGGGTACAATTCAGGATTAGGTATACAAATATTCTTTGTGCAGTTACCCTTGTTGATGAGGTATGCCCCCCACCTCCCCCAAGCAGATTTCAATACTGTCAATCATCTGTTGCATTTAAAAACATCTTATGTTTATCCCCATTAAATTTCATTTTGTTCTGGCTCTTTGGTAGCTTTTAGAGTTCATGTCTCTTATCTTTTGTTCCTTTACAAACTGACTACTCTGCCCGCATCACTGTCTCTCTCTTTCTTTCAGTTTTGCCCAGACTAAATATTGCAGATGCCAGGGTCTCTGGGGTCTTTACAAGTGATTATGTCGAAAATAGTTCCATGTTTATTTCTTCAATTAACTCATAAACACTAGTTAATAGTAGGGTCTCTGGCAACTAGATATGCCTGGACTTAAATAATGAGTTGGCCAATGTACCAGGTGTGTGGCCTTGGGCATGGTAATTTATGTGTGTCACAGCATCCCCTTCTGTAAAATGGTGATAATAATGTAACTATTACATACAGTTGTTTTGATGATTAAATCAGTTAATATATATAAAACACTTAGACTAGTACCTGACACATTGCATGCACTATTATTATAAAGACAATACATCTTAACAAGATCTCTAAGTATGGAGAGAGTGTCTTATTTGTATCTGTATCTCCAGAGACTAGCATTGTGCCTGGAATATATCTGGCATTAAAATATTGAGAATATGGATGAATGAATTTCCATAGAGGTTTAGAGACTGAAGGTAAGCAGATAATATAATCAGTGCTATGGGTTTTCAATGCTAACTGATTTTCATTTTTATCATAATAAAGAGCCTCTGACCATGGAAAGAGAAGTTGTATACGTTCAACATCCTGGTGAAAATTTTGCTGCTCATCTTTCTGTGAATGGTAATAGTATCAGTGTCTATTGATGCTAATATATCATGCTCCTCTGTAGCATGGATGATTAAAAAAAAATTACACACTTAAGTTCACCCTCAACTCAGAAAAAAAATGCATCCTGCTTAATTTGTGCTTGCACCAGTCTGAGAGAGGATGCTGTCTGGTTTTTTTTTAGCATGAAAAGGAGGTTAACCAAAGAATGCTGGTGTTTCTCAGATCTTCATTTTATTTACATTTTTGTAGATTCCCAGGCTATAGGCAGATTCATCCAAAAATATATACTGAAAACAAAATGTTTTAAAATTTTCTCACTGTGTGGGAGTTTCTGCATTTTTCTACCTTTCCATTAACACCAAAAATGAAGCTCTGCCATCAGAGTAGACCTTGATTTCACTGCATAGTCACATAAAGCTCTCCTAAGTTCAGCTTCAGTATGTTAAAGCAAGTTCTCATTAGGTTGAAATTTTTAAATCTTCCAGAGATATTTTTTACATGTCATTCCCTTTGAACTTCCGTCCATGCTAATTTAAATATGGTCGTATTTTCCTCCTTCTATATTAATACAGTCGAGCTCAAAGAATAAAATTCACCAGTGTCTTCTCCTTTGTATGTGTTCAATAGGTACCCCTGAAGCGATTACCTACTGCGACATGTGGGAGGAGTCATTCTGTAGGAGCCGGGGCCATGGGTAATATGATACGTGGTTGTTGTGTGTGTAATGTGCTAATACTTTTGACAGCAACCATCCTAAAGGGGTGTAGCAAGTCATTTGAAATTTGTACACAGACTGCCCTATCCATTACGCATCGCCCATATCATACCCATAATCTCCCAAGGCAGATATGCTATTACACTCAGCGGGCCAAGGGCTGCTGGTGCTTATATACACACAACTCCCACTGACTCTGTGCCACTGAGACACTTCAATGGGGGTTGTCAGCAGCATAAATTTAGCCCAGTACAGTCACTACCACAGCGGGTGCAGCTGAACAGAGAGACCTGGCTGTGTGTTAAAAAGGCTGGGGAAGAACAAAAAAGCTGCCAGTTTTCATAAGAAATCTTATCCCTCGAGCATTAAGAACCGTAGTCCGATACTCACCACACTCTTTATCCTTGTCCCACAACCTGCAATCCCAGGCTGGGACTTGGAAGCAGCTAAAACAGAGTGGGCATTTTTATTAAAAAAGCTGCTACAGGGCATAAAATTGTGCTTTGCATTCAACCTTATTATGTGAGGGGGAAAATTCCCCATAGATGATCTTTAGAACATTTATTTATCAAAATTTAAAGAAATATCTTGAATCAGTGACCTTTAAATAGAGAACATTTAAAATACATAAAACAAGGGCACAGAGACGCTCAGCTTTTGAAAGTCACTAGTACTTCCAGATTGAATCACACCTTGTTATGGGTGTTACAATATATAACATATATATTGTTATGTTAATATGTTAATTGCTGTATTAGACCTCTCCTAGTGCTTTCCAGCACAGTATCTCATGGGATTCTTTGGGAAGTCTTTTTTGTGGCCCCTCAGACATCCCCACATCATATCTTTTAAGTGATCAGGTGTTAGTGACCTTCAGCTCTGGTTGCAGAAAACACCAGGATTTAATCCTTCCTCCTCAGAGTCAAGGCCCTCGGCCCTCACAGTTGTAAACAATGAGGCCTATTCATAATCATCAGAAGTGCTGTAGTTTGGCAAGCAGAGCCTGGGTTTGAATCCCTGCTCCGTGCCACAGTAAGAGTGTGTCTCGGGCATGCTGTTTCATATCTGTAAGCCCCACTTTTCTCATCTGTACCCCGAGGTTAACACAATAACTTCTTCATAGTGATGCTGCGAGGGCAACATCAGAAAAACCATGTGAAAGCACTTACGCAACTTACTCCAATGATTGCATGCATTGCAACTGTTGCAGTGTTTGGTACTTAGTAGGCACTTAATAAAAGCTTCCTTCTTCTCTTTCCCCTTTTCTTCCCCACTGCATCCTAATAAGTTAATGCTCGTGCAAGCCTATGCATATTAAGAAAAATACTGCTTTAAAAAATAATTTCTTTAAATTGTATTCCAAGAATAACAAATAGCCATGCACATTTAACAGAACAGATGTAAACATATACTCATCCTTTGGTTATTGGCATAGAACAGGTAAGAGTGACCTATTCAAAAGAAAAATGAAAAAATGAAGAGTAGGCAAATAACCAAATCAGATATTCAGTCAAGACTGATTCATGGCTATTTCCAGTGGAGATTTTAGCTGAGTTTAGGATCCCTGCCTCACACGACTGCTAAGGTACAGTGGCTGGGAGTAGCCATTAAGAAGTTGAATGCTTAATTCATTCATTTTCTTTTTCAGTTTGGGAAAGACCAAAAGTCGGGCACAATTCTATTAATGCTGTAACACTAGCATGTCTCATGATAATGAATTTAGATATAAAAGACTATCCTTTTCCTCAGTGAATTTAGTTTTCATGTCATTTCTTCATTTTTAAAAAATAGTTCACAATATGAGGACCCTAGTTTGAGGTTAAATTAATCATGCATTTAAAAATTGCGTCACTCTAAAATACTTCTGCTCATTCTAAAATTGGTAGTCTAGGTCACATTTTAAAAAATGTGTTCTTGAATGTGAAAAAGTGCAATAGGTTAATTTGAAAGGTATGAATAATTCACACAGAATCGTGCATTTCTTTTTATATATTTTCCTATATTAAAATATTGCTTTATCATTGTTAAATAAATTCTCATTGGCACTTGTAACTCTCTTAGAGCTCAGATGGGAGATGCAAAATTGTGTTTTATAGAAGAAAGTAATCTACTGAAAGTTTAGTAAATTTGGAAAGATCACATGGAGTTCTGTGCGTGTGTGTTGGATGGGGAATTGACTTCTTTCAGTTCACAAAGTAATATCTGGTTTGAAGTTGCAGTTAAAAAATGTTGGAAGTAAAAAACAAAACTGATCAGGATTCGTACAAAATTCAGGGATTTTGAAGGTGTGTGTGAGGATTTGGTAGTGGTGATAGCAATGTAACCACTTCTATTTATGTAATAAATGCAGCAAAAACAAAATAAGGCTTATTCTACATACAAGTTTAGGTGGTAAGTCAATCTCTAAATGGAAAATAAAATTGATATGCATGTATCCAAATACACATCAATTCTTTAAATTCTTTTTGTCTTATCAAAGATAATAGAAAAATAATAAAATGCAAATCATCTGCCTTCAGCCTTCCAACTTTGTTGTGATCATATTGGCCTCTCAAGTTTTGGCTAATTTTGTGGTCAGTGAGTCTTGTCAAACAGAAATTCTTTAAAAAACTGGGTAGTGTCCCTGCTCATCTACACTTTGCCTCAGTTTTGCTTATCCCTCTACCCTCCTTTGCCTGTCAGATCATAGTATCACATCAGCCTGCATCAAATTGATTTAGGACAGTAAGCATTTCCTCCAAAATTAAATTCCCCGTGAAAACAGCACCACCACCACCATCAAAAAAGCATTATGGGAAAAGTGTCAGAAGTTGAGCTAAAATGAAGGCCGAATTCTTTATATCAGGGAGAAGGGGAAAGGGGTCAGACAGAAAGAGAAGCGAAAGGAAAAGCAGGGCAGAAGGAGAGACATGAAGGAGAGGAGGGACCTAAATTAGAACAAGAGGCGATGTTTATTAATAACCTTACTGACCCACAGGCCCCTGACACAAAATACATTAAGTATTCTTGGGACACTCTGGTCTGTCACTCACAGGAGGAGCAAATAAAATGGTGTTGGAAGCTGCAAACTTTCAGAGAATAGATTAAAAAGGGGAAGAAAAAAACAAAAAACAGAATAAGGTAATGGCATAGACTCACAAGCTCTAGAAGCCTACGGCCTGGGTTCCCCTGTCTCCTGCAGTATCATCTCCAGTCTACTTGACGCCTACACACACCAGCAGAGTAGGACTGAGAAAACACAAGAAAAATGTTGTTGTCTTGGTTGCCGAAAAGATACAGTCATTGTATCTTTTGGAAATTATGGGAAAGCACGAAGAAGCAAATAAAATTGCCTCTGGTCCCTCTGCTAAAGTATAGTAATTGTAAATACTTTAATATACATTGTCTAATCTTTTTCTTCTAGTTTTTTTACACACATATATTTGTGTGTTTGAAAACAAGATTGGGACCCTGCTGTAGTCCACTACTTTGTAAACTGCTTTTCTCATTTGACAAGACATAATAAATATTTACTCATGTTGTTAAACTCATTCTAAAACGTGATTTTTTTTTTGCCTGCATCATATTTCTTTACTTGTAGGTACTATCATTCACTAACTCATCTCACCTCTTGTTAGATAGTTCTATCATTTGCAACTTTCTGCCTTTATAAAACCTTTATGTGTATCTTCATTTCCTCAGGATAAATTACTATATGTGAAAATCTTGGGCAAAGCCTTCTTCTTTTTTACTTTTTTCTTTTGGCTAAATTTTCTGGAGTTGCCCACCAAAGTATTTACACCAATTTATATTCCTACTCAGTGAATGAGAATGCAGATTTCAGGAACTATCATTAACTCTTTCTAAAATAGGATAAAAAACATAGTATGCTATTTTGTTTCTTTTGATTATTTGTGATGCTGTCTTCCCATTTCTTGACTGTCTTGTGTGTATGTGATTTGCCTGCTTGTTTTTATTTTTATTTATTAACCTTTGCCCTGTGGCTCTATTGAGGTATTCATTGATTTTCTTTTAAATTATAAAAGCTCTTTACATATTAAGTTGATTAATCCTTTCACTATCACATATTGCAAACATTTTCTCCATTTTGTCATTTGGGTTTTAATTGTTAATGGGTTTTTTAATGTACATGTTTATAAATTTAAGTACATAATATTTTCCTCTGCTTTTACATTTAAAAAGGCATTGCACACCCCCAAGTGAAATCAATATTAACCTATATTTTCCACTAGTGTCTTATGTTTTAAGAAAATATTTTAACAAACATTTAAATCATTTATTTAATGATATTTATTTTAGTCCATGTGGTAAGAATATATGTAATAAAACTTCTTTTCCTTACTTATCTAAATGTATGTTATTATGGCTGTTTCTGTGTTTTCTTTTTTTTTTTTTTTGAGTTGGCGTCTCACTCCGTCGCCCAGACTGGAGTGCAGTGGCCGCTTCCGGCCACCGCAGCATCAACTTGCTGGGCTCCAGCGATCCTTCCACCTCAGCCTTCCGAGTAGCCGGAACTACAGGCGTGCGCTACCACGCCTGGCTAATTTTTTTGATTTATTGTAGAGATGAGGTTTCGCCTGCCCAGGCGGGTCTCGAACCCGCGGGCTCAGGCAATCCACTCACCTCAACCTCCCAAGGCGTGGGATTACAGGCTGAGCCACCAAGCCCGGCTGCTATTCATTCTTAAATAACACTTTTAATTAGAAATCATATGTAATTTTGTATTTATAACCTGAGGTTCTAAAGTAATTATGTGAGATGCTACCTTCTCTTGTAAAGGCACGTGGACAAGCAATATTAGGCATTATTTGTCATTATACTTTAGGGAGCTCATTAACTGTGATAATCTGGATAAAGGCAAATGGACAGTATGTTTGCCAAGGTAAGATACAATTTTTCTGTGAGTAGCTAACTTTTAAAAAATCTTTTAAAAGACTTATTATAAATTCATTTTGTTCTTGTTAACTAATGTTTCAATAACTGAAAGCATCAGTTCCTAATGGGACTACATTGACTTCTTAAATATTCAATATTTGGTGGGCTTTGAAAAGTAGAAAAACTTATTGTAAATAAAATACTTTATGGTTGTCCTCTTAATTAAGAGGCACAGGATGTGTTATTTAGGTTAAGATACCAAAGTAGAAATGATATTATATACTAAGCTCTCAGAAGTATTATTTTCCCAGAGGTGTATGAAGTCAGCTGATTCATCTCATCTTAAATTTATTATGTCACATGAGATTTAAATGCCAAAATATAAATCAAACCATTTCAATGCCATGATTACTTAGATTTTTAAAATAAGGAAATAATTAAAACACCAAAACTTTGTAACTGGTAGACATTTTTGAAGAAGGGTTGAGAAAAAAAATGACAAACACGGAAATCTAGTTTGTCTAGCTTACAGACAAGGGAATCTAGTGCTTTTTACCTTAAAGCTAAGTATTTAATTGTATTTTTTAAAAAGTGCTTATATATTATCTCCTCTTATATTTGCCTTCTATTTTTGTTATTCATTACCACTAACAACAGATTTTGACTATCAGCTGGACAATGTAGTTGATCAGCTTATGCTAATTTTATTCCTTTAAATTTAGAGCTGTCGGGCTTTTTTTAACTGATATAGATTGAACTATAGAGTAAAAGACTGTTGTTATTTTGCTCCAGTTATTTAAAGGATACTTATAAAAGTACTCATTTTAGTTGATCGAGTATTAGTAAACAGTATAAAAATGACTTAAGAGGGTAAATTCATAGCAGATATACTCAGCATTTCCTTCTAAATAAAAATCAAGGATTGGAAACTGCCAGGGGAAGGGGAGTGGGATTGGCAGTTGAGAGAGAAACTGCCAGGGGAGGGGGGCACACCTCATCAACAAGGGTACATACATAACAAACATTTGTATACCTAACTCTGAATTGTACCTTATATCTTTAAAATAAAAAACTTAAAAGTTAAAAAAAAAAAAAAGAATCTTGAGCGTACAATTACTCCCTTTTCAAAGAATCTATCCTCATCTTGAATTTGAAAAGCAGAAAAATACTGAAAATACTGGGTGTGCTGCTCCTATATAATTTAGAATTATTGATGTATGGATGAACTCTTTGATGATAATCTGAAGAAACTTACAGAGTACTTACTCCTGCCTTTCAGCTAACAGATGGAGAAACAGAGAGAGGTGGAGTACAGGCAGTATGCAACATTAGGAGAATTGGGGCTTTTACAGTTATCTGACAGGAAAGAGAAAACACAAGATCAGGGCCAAGAAGATTAGTAGGTACTGAAAACAAGAAAAAGACATCTGTATCCTTAAGTGGATCTATTTTATGTTCAAGGTTGGAGGCAAGCGAGTTAAACAGAGATGATAGAGTAATAAATAAAGAGGATGGAGATGTAGATCATCATGGAGCAGAGAGGATTTTAGATTTGAAGGATAAAGAACCAGGCTTTAGTTAAAAATATGGTAGGAAAGTCCTTAGAGACATTAACTTGACATAGACTGCATCTAGACAACATCAGAAAAGAATCAGTTGTAGGTCACAACAAAGTAGTCAGTTTAAAGGTTTCTATCCCAAACAAGCTTCTGTTGAATTAGAAACTTAGAGTTCATCCTTTTTGATTCTTATAATATTTTTAATTAAATCCATTTCACTTTAAAGTGTTCTGTAATTTAGTATCTTTTTACATTATTAGTGAAAAACTTTTTGGTTAGAAAAACAATGACTTGAATACTTGTAATTCAAGCATTACTCAGAATGCTCAGGCTTCCTGCAGTTTCTGCTAGATTATTAAACCTTTGGTGTTAACTTTCACTAACACCATTGTGGACATATATACAAATATACACACAGAGACATGAGAGACAATTTTTTTAATGACTGTTCATGACATATTGTTACATCGTTGTTTTTGACACATTTTCTGAAGGCTAACTAAGGTAAGGCCAGATCTTTTTTTTTTTAATTGAAGTCTCACTCTGTCACCCAGACTGGAGTACGGTAGCCACTCCCCGCCACCGCAGCCTCGACCTGCTGGGCTCTGGCGATCCTTCCACCTCAGCTTTCCAGTAGCTGGAACTACAGGCGCGCGCTACCACGCCCGGCTAATTTTTGATTTATTGTAGACATGAGGTCTCGCCAAGTTGCCCAGGCGGGTCTCGAACCCGCAGGCTCAGGCAATCCACTCACCTCAGCCTCCTGAGCCACCGAGCCCGGCTAAGGCCAGATCTTTAAGATGATATTATTTATTGTTATGTGAAGTATAACAGCATGGAAGATATTGCTTATTCTTACTACTAGTGGTGCTCATTTAGTAACACTTATGGAAAACAGATATAGAGTACACTTATATTCTTATTTGAAAAGATATTCTTATTATTTTTTGAGGACGGAAACAAAGATAGTGTTTCTCTTCAGGTCATACAAAGTTGCTTTGCTGAGATTAGAAATCTTGGACTTTAGTGCCCAACCATGTAATCTTATCCATTGGACCAAAATACAGTGTCAATCAAGAATGAGAATACACTTATATATTTCCAGTTAAAAGTGTTATGTTTGAGATATGACTGAAAATCTGAAATGAGCAATTCTCAAAGTGGAGTATTCATGTTAGTGATGGCTAAGTTTTAGCATAACACACACATAATTGTGTGTTTATATATGGACATTCATATGACGCTTTTAGAATCCAAGCAAATTGCAACTGAAGGCATGTTCATAGTTCTTTGAAATCTCTCATTGATTAGATATATACTGTTCTCTCAGAAGTTAAAGTAGATACATGTTATAACAAACCAGATGAATGTCACAGTTCATACACAGCTATGTTTCTTCACAAATAAAAACTTTAGTTCATATAAGCCTGATATAAATGACCAACTGCTTATTTTACATTTTCTTAAGACACAGATAATCTTGGGTTAATAGCAACATATAAAAAGAAAATAGCCCAGAATTCTGTGGCCCTAACAAATCAGATGTTTTACTTTTTAAATATTCTTTTTTCTGTTCTCATTATTATGTGTAATATTTTATATAGAGATGTCATCATCAC
The DNA here is from genome assembly GCA_963574415.1 of Tarsius wallacei. Lineage (NCBI taxonomy): Eukaryota > Metazoa > Chordata > Mammalia > Primates > Tarsiidae > Tarsius > Tarsius wallacei. The sequence goes on from CAUYQG010132769.1 coordinate 18,263, forward strand.
ATTAGATATACTTCTCCCCTTCTATAGTATATCATAAGCATTTCCATATATTAGTACTCATTATTATTGTTTTAAATAGCTCTGTATTATGCTGTTTGTTGATGTCTTGGCATGACCTTGTTTATTTGAGAGGTATTAAGATCATGTCCTAAACACCTATATTAATCTGAGATTTTGTATGCTGTTCCATAAGAGGAAACATTTTATTAATGGTGGCACATTTCAAGTAAAAGCATGTGTGTTTTTTTATTTTTAAATCACTTAGGGCAAAAATTCATTTTCAGTTCAATGAAGTATATGTTTGTAAGCTTTTGTCATCTGCCCCTTCACTGGTAGATGTGCAGGCTGAGGAGCTTAAGTGTTTGGTTTTGCTTTTGGTAGTTTGTGTGTGTGTGTGTGTGTGTGTGTGTGTGTGTGTGTGTGTATGTGTGTTTCTTTTCAGAAGGGGAGGGTAATGTCTTCTGTTGGAACATGCACTCCACCCTCTCTGATAAGGCTGGTGGTAAGATTTGCATCACTACCCATGACAGTCATCTTCATAGCATTAAGCGCACAGCATTTAGCTCCCATAATGATGTGTGGAGGGTGGAGTGTATTGCAGCCATATTCACCTTTCATTTGTGTGTTTGATGTGGCATTTATATTAAGTAGGAGTAATTTTTTTTCTGATTTTTTTTTTCTTGTGTCACCAGTGCACCTATTCCATTCTTCCATCGCTGTGCTCCTGTGAACATTTCCTGCTATGCCAAGTTTGCAGAGGCCCTGATCACCTTTGTCAGTGACAATAGTGTCTTACACAGGCTGATTAGTGGAGTAATGACCAGCAAAGAAATTATATTGGGACTTTGCTTGTTGTCACTAGGTAATTGTTTTTCTCATTATTAGCTATTACATAGTACTGCAGTAGAAGACTGTTCTGTCTTTTAGCCAAAATATGAATACAGCTGGGGATACTTGTAAAATGTTTAACTTCCCATAGTCAAAATGATTGTTTCAGATTATATATAGTTATGAATATGTACATATAAATATGTATATATATCTGAAACTCATTTCCCTTCTTTTTTTCTTTCATTGGAGAAAACTGGTGTTTTCCCAAACGTTGGTTACTAAATCTGTAACTATCTTTAATACAATAGCAGGAGACTTCTTTTATTGAATCAGCAACCCTGTTTTTAGTTATGATTCCAAAAGGTATATTTACTCATAAAAGAGGCTACATAATCTCTTATCTGTTCCCATCTAAGAACATATATTTCTGATAACTTTTGAAGTATGTAGTTTTGTTTTCATTGCTACAGTTCATAGTGTTAGTGTATTGCTGGAAAAGTTAGGAAATCTCCACTTGTTGGCCACTGAATTTTTTAGTCAATAAATAGATACTTTAATCAAATAAAAATTATATCTTCAAGATGAAAACTCCCTATATTATTCTAGAACTATATGTAGCCTTATCAGAATTTATGGACCTTTTAATTGGGAAAAATAAACTGTGGTAGAAACCAAGCAGCTATTTTATTGCATAAAGAACATTAGTATTTATGCCTGTTCATAACAATTATAGTCATTGAGAAGATACAAGCTGTATTTCCGTCTTTCCTGTCATTAGAGAGTATTTTCTTTTTGCTTAGGTAGTACTTGACTCAATTGAAATAATGCTGTCCATATGAAAATCTATTTCTGTGATATTTGAAAGGCTCCCATCTGTTTTTGGTTCCTGTACATTTATTGCAAAAGTGAGTACCTTAATAACGTTACCTAGATATAAATCCCAACCATTTATTTGGCTTTACAAATGGCCCAAAGAAACTTAACTGTTAGTCTGGCCTTATATAAAAGTCATTTGGTTTCTGAAATAGTTGAATACTTAAACAAGAAAACTACAAAACCAAATTAAGATAGTGATAGTGATGTTGTTAAGCCATTGGAACTCCATTTTTTAATAGAATGATTTTATTTTGAGGCCTAAGAAGGTAATATAAACCTAAAATTTATTTATTCATTTATGAAATAGGCCTTTAGATCATTATAAAAATTATAAATTATGATTTCAGAAATGTATCTCCCATGCAGGGGTTAAATTTCCCTTTTGTGTTTTGAAATTTTTTCTCAAGATTGTAGCACTCAGGGTTTCGCCTGGGACAGATAGAGGAGTTGACCATATAATTCAAACTAAGCTTTGCTCCTGTTTGAGGACCTCTGACCCCAGTTAAGAAATGAGGCCAGAGAGAGTTTGGTCTCAGTAGGCTTCATGATATTATTCTGTAGGGTCGGACCATCCCTTGGAGTTCTAGAGAAGAAGCAACCAGAAAAGGATAAGATACCTCTAGCTTGTTGACTGACTGTTGGAGAGGTTGGTCCTGAAATACGCAGATTACTCAAGAAAGTGTAGCACCTACTTTAACTGATCTCTGTCTATGTGTAGTAATTTTTCTTGTCACCAACATGACATATCATTCTCTACACTTTGTGTGCTGGCATGTATGTTTGCATGTCTGATGTCTTCCTCGTGGTGAATCCACAACAGTCTCGTGCTGTTTTTGAGTCACCATATGCATTTGCATGTATTCTTTTCTGTAGTTTATAAACCCATGCACTTAGCTGACTTTGGTTTTGAGTGATGCTACTTAAGTGGTACAAGTAGCAAAGTCAAAATGCAAAACCAGTCAGTTTGCTTTCTTACCTAAATTGTGGTCATGAACTAGTCAATAGCAATAAATTATTTCCCAGGGAAAAAGCAACAATTGAAAGGGTTTCTCGTTATATTTTCCTGTGTATTCAAATAATATTCTATGTATTCTCTATTTATCTTCCCTGCAGTTCTATCCATGATTCTGATGGTGATAATCAGGTATATATCAAGAGTACTTGTGTGGATCTTAACAATTCTGGTCATACTGGGTTCACTTGGTAAGCTATTTATTTCTTTGTTTTCATGGTACCTAACTGCTTCCGTGGTAAAAAGAAAAAAAAAAAGAAAAATATAAAGAAAAAAATAAATTTCTTTTTATTTATTTATTTATTTATTTTGAGTTGGGAGTGCCACTCTGTTGTCCAGACTGGAGTGCAGTGGCATGCTCATGACCACCGCAGCCTTGACCTGCTGGGCTTAGGCGATCCTTCTGCCTCAGCCTTCCAAGTAGCTGGGACTGCAGAGGCACGCCACTATGCACGGCTAGTTTTTGTGAGTGATTATAGAGACGAGGTCTTGCCAAGTTGCCCAGGCTGGTCTCAAACCCCCGGGCTCAGGCAGTCCTCTCACCTCAGCCTCCCAAAGTGCTGGGATTACAAGGTGAGCCACCTCGCCCAGCCAATAAATTTCATTTTTACATACTATATTTTTATTTTAAATAAGAGTGTTTATTTTTGTCTTAAAATTTTTCATAATTATATTTACCCCACTCTCCCCATTTTAGTACTGTGGATCTTAACAATTCTGGTCATACTGGGTTCAAGCATTTGAAATCCAGGTCTTTTTTCTATGCTTATGTATATGGATCTTTATTATACAGTTAAATGTTTTAGGCTGATTATGAAGCTCTTTTAATAATGGAATTTGTCATTGTTTGCACTTATAATCCTAACTGACATAAGTTTGGTCTTAACATGTCATCTGTTTTAGGTTTTCCTGAAATGTATGCTTTTTCATTTTGTTTTCCCTGTCTTCGCTATATAAACATTTTCTTTGGTTATTTCCACCCTTGCTTTGGATGGTATACATTATATATTTACATCCACAGTTATTTATTTTCAGACAATATTATTTTATCTAGAATTCTATGATTGTTAAAGGATGAAGTGGTATGTCACATCATATACCTCCTTTAAATTTAGCATAAACTTTTCTTCCTATCATTCCTTCTCTCTTCTGTTCCCTCCCACATTTTAGCCCTTGTTAAATAGCCTGAGCTTTTGTATGCAGCCTACTATTAAAGTTAAAATACTATTTTCACATAATACATTTTTAAAAACCATTTATTTACCTTTGCCTTGAAAAGTTTCTTTTTTTTTTTTCTTTTTTTTTTTTTTTTTGTGAGTTGGAGTCTTACTCTGTCACCCATACTGGAGTGCAGACTCGACCTGCTGGGCTCCGGCGATCCCTCCGCCTCAGCCTTCCAAGTAGCTGGAACTATAGGCGTGTGCTACCACACCCAGCTAATTTTTTGATTTATTGTAGAGATGAGGTCTCACCAAGTTGCCCAGGCAGGTCTTGAACCCACGGGCTCAGGCAATCCACTCACCTCAGCCTCCCAAGGTGCGGGATTACAGGCTGAGCCACTGAGCCTGGCAAAGTTTCATAATTATATTTACATTTAAGTTTATGTTTTTCTGTGCTAGTTCTAGGCAAAACTACTGTTTTTTATAAAGTAGTAGAAAATTGATAGTGAGGAAAACTGAATCAGTGATACGGAAATAAAATTGAAAAGATCTTTCTGAATGTAAAGGAAAATGAAAAAAAAAGTAAAATGGTAATTTAAAAGATGATAGCAGAAGAATAAACAATGACCTGAAGAGAAAAAATCCCATTGGAACAGAAACAATAATCAAAAACAGAAATAAAAATTTTCAGAGTTATAAAATTGCCCCCCAAAAGATCATAGGTAAATTTAATTAAGATTAGGAAGTGGACAAAATTTTAAAATTTTAGATAAACAATAGATAATTAATAGTATTGTGATGATTAAATTAAGTCTTATCTATAAAGGGCTTAGTGCAGTTCCTAACACAGATTTAAATGCTTAAATTAGCTAGGTGTGGTGGTGCAAGCTTGTAGTCCTAGCTACGTAGGAGACTGAACAGAGAGGATTGCTTGAGCCCAGGAGTCCAGCTCTGTGGTGAGGTGTGATTGTGCCACTGCCCTCCAGCAGTGACAGTGAGAACTCGACTCAAATTTTTAAAATGTAAATAGTTAATAATAAATAATGTCTATTGTGGCTATTGAATGTCCTCCTTGATTTCATCATTATTATCTCATTCTGTTTTCCTTGAACTTCAGCTTTTTTCCCATAACTTTTTTCTGCTTATAGAAAACATATTTTCATTGTTTTTGCATATACTAAACATTTTTCCAAATAGTCTTCTTGTACCTGTAAGATTTCAAAATGGAAACATTTCCCTTGCTCTGAAGTATTTTTCATAGATTCTTGGTTGTTTTGATTTGTTTATTCCTCTTCAGCTGATAGAAAATTCATACTCAGTATTTGCCAACACACAGGGTATAGGATTTCCCTTTGGCGTCATTCACTCTTGATTTGAGTTCAGATGTTCATGTGCATAGACCTTAGTCTGGTTTTCTGTCTCTTAGGCATTTATCTTATCTACCTACAAACACAGACAAGTGGCCTACAGGGCCTTACGGTCTGGTCTGGTCCCCAGCAATCCCCCTGCCCACATCTCTGCCACTTTCCCCTTGCTCATTGCTGTAGCCACAGTGATTTTCTTCCTTCTCTCATACTAGGCATGGCCCCTCCTCAACATCTTAGCAGTTTGCCTGAAGCACTTGTTCCTTAGATAGTTTCACAGATTGCTCTCTCTGTCTCTGATTCTCTTGCTCAGATACCATCTTATCAGTGAGGCCTTGTTTATCCATCTTATATAAAATTGCAGTGCTTTCCCTGCCCAAACACTCTGTCCTTCTTACCAGGAGATTATTTTTTCTTAGACTTAATGTGTTAATATATATTCCTGGTTTCCTTATTTTTTTGCTACTGTTTAAGTTTCATGCTTAGCAAGAGTGAGGACTTGGTTTTGTTTACTCCTCTATTCCCAGCAAGAAGAACAGTAGGTGCTTAGCACTCAAAATGTTTAAATGTATATAATTCAGCTCTCTTATGTGGAGGTAGATTTGCCTTCCTCCTCAGTCTGATTCTGTGAATTTCTGAACCAGTGTTGGAAACGAAAAATGTCCATCCCTAGCATCCACTGCCATTAGAGATTTCCAGTCTTTGTTCCTACTTTGGTGGAAACTCCTCTTTTGATCTTCATTTATTCATTGTACAAATATTTAAACAACTTCATGACTGTGTCAGCACTGGGCACGGGAATGACTGTGATGAGTACAACAGAGATCTTTGCCCTCCTCAAGCTTTGCTGATGTTGTCTATGATCATTATTTGCTTTTTTCAGCCTCCTCAGCTCTTTCCTTGTGACCAGTTCCTCTCAGGGTTATCTTTTTTACTGGCTCTCTCTCAGCTTCATAGTCAATTATAAATACATTTGAAGGAAGTTTATTTTATATACCGAAGGATTTGTAAGTGCTTAATGTGAAAGATGATAATAGAATAGTGGGTACTTACTTTATACTGGCAAAAAGTTATAGCCACGCACCTCCCAGTCAAATGGATTGTCACTGTATTCGTTCCATAATGATATATAGGAAGGGTTGAGAAAATTGAGAATTTATATTACATGTATTCTTGTGCTAATTATCATAAAAACATTTTTTTTTTTTTTGTCTCCAGGTGGCACAGGTGTACTGTGGTGGCTGTATGCAAAACAAAGAAGGTCACCCAAAGAGGCAGTTATTCCTGAACAGCTTCAGATAGCTGAAGACAATCTTCGGGCCCTCCTCATCTATGCTATTTCTGCTACAGTGTTCACAGTGAGTATAGGCTAGGTATATCCTTCATTTTTGTGTTCTTATTTGCAGATCATTAATGGAGCAGAAACTCACCTTTAGCTTTTTCGTTTCTAATCCTGGTCTCCAGTAGATAAAATCTCTGTCCTACAGTATACAGAACACTAAAAAAGTCTCCTGAAGATTTCCATAATGAATGAGTGCTATTTGATAGATTTTTTTCTACCCTGTCTGCTTTTTGAGAGAGGATTTTCACCTAGAATATTTACATTATCATTTGCCAATAAGAGTATATTTCTTGTTAAAAAATAATATTATTACTTTTTAAAAAATGGTTCTCTTTACTGTAGAAAAGTATGTTAAGAAATATATTATTTCATTTACTTGTTCACTAATTGGTTTCTCATTTTTTCTTTCAAACTTTTAACAATGCACATTATTTTCAAAAATATAGGCGAGAATCACTGCTTGCATATTATGTAGTAAAATTACCAATTAAACTGTGATTAAATAATTTATATGCATACCTTTGGTTATCATCTTAATCTCTCTGAAAAAGAGACAAAAAATCAGTCTATTTTAGGAGCAATCCCAAACTTTTTATTGAACAACAGAAACAAACAAGAAAGAAGCCATCATAAAACCATTAGTGCCAAAAGATAATTGTTAGTTACTACTGTACAAATATTTACTTAATCATGTTTTAAGTATAGTTTGCTGTGCCAGCTGCTGGAGGTGAGGATGGAGGAGAGACCAAGTGTGAATCTGGCATGGGCCTCACTCTTAGGAGCTCCGGGTCTGGTTTTGGCATGGGCCTCCCGTATTTTTGTGGTGATGGCATGCAGTCCTCTCATCCTATTTCATTTATTCTTTTTTAAAAAAAGATGTGGGGTACAATTCAGGATTAGGTATACAAGTCATTGTACAGGTAAAGTTTGGGCCTACCTTTGGTTTCCATTTTGCCTGGTTTGAGATCAGGTACCCTTATTAATGAAATGTATCGTTTTCCCTCCACCACCACCACCTCGGCAGTTTCCGGCTACTGCCAATCCCTTTCTTATAGTATTATGGTAAATATTCAGGATCCGCTTATGCATGTGATACTCAGTTCTTTGTTTCTGTGATAAATCACTGAGTATGATAGACTCTGGATCCACCCAAGTTGCTGTGAAGTCCATAATTTTGTTGTTCTTTATGGCTGCGTAATAGTTCATCATGTATATGTACCACATTTTTAAAAATCCAGTACAGTTTCAGTGGACAGCACGGTTGGTTCCATATTTTTGCTATTGTAAATAGTGCTGCAAAAAACATATGTAAGTATCTTTTTTGCAGAGTGATTTAAGTTCCCTCCAGCAATGTAAAAGCATTCCCTATTCTCTGCATCCTCGCCAGCACCTGTTGTTTTTTGTTTTATTAATCCTCTCATCCTATTTCAGAGTGACAGACATGTATCCAAATAAATTAAGTCTCGTCCTGATTGACAACACATTTTGATTTGTAATGAGTAGCAAAAGAAAAATTAGAAGAATTCTAAGGTGTATTAACAGAGGAATCCTTTTATGTTTAGCTTTAAAGGACATGTGGTAACCATAATATACAGTTGACGATAATAAGTACTACAAGAAGGTTGCATACTGACAAAGTATTATTGGGACTCAGAGATGATACTTCCAGGTTTGGGGACAAAGGGTTATGTTAAAACATTTCCATGATTTTCTATTTCTGTTTTTCTTACTTAAAACAGTGTCTGAAACCTTTTCCTCCATTCTCTCCATGCAGGTTATCTTGTTCCTGATAATGCTGGTTATGCGCAAACGTGTTGCTCTTACCATCGCCTTGTTCCACGTGGCTGGCAAGGTCTTCATTCACTTGCCACTGCTAGTCTTCCAACCCTTTTGGACTTTCTTTGCTCTTGTCTTATTTTGGGTATATTGGATCATGACACTTCTTTTTCTTGGCACTACTGGTAAGAAGATATATTGTTCCTAAGGCATATAGAATAGTGCAATAGACATTAGAGACACACAAGTGGGAGGATGGGAAGGGAAAAAGGGTTGAAAAATCACCTATCATGAACAATATGCTTTAATGGGGTAATAAATACACTTAAAGCCCAGGCTTTTTCACCACTACAATGCATCTATGTAACCAGAAGTCATTCGTACCTCTTAAGCCATTGCATTTTTTTTAAAAAAAGAAGAAAAAATGAATCCTATATATCCAATACAAAAAAAGTAGATATGTTGCTTCTTTCTCTTAGTGATAAATCTGATTTGCACGCAAATATTTTAGAACGTCAGAGAGAGGTAATTCTTCAGGCATTTGTTGACAAAGGTCCAGTAGGTATCAAGACTAGCAGTGGTAATAATAGTTCTTCAAAAGCCTACTCCCTCTTCATGGTTTTTAGAGCATCCGAGCAATGTGAGGCTAGATCAGGAAAGGCCTGAAATTGCATTCTAGTTTTTAGATGGTCTTGGATTTGAAGTAAGTTCTTACACTGACTCCGACATTTGGATTCATTCTAAGATGAACTAATGATTGTTCTGTCACTCTGGAGTTGCCTCCAATCCCAGATATATCTAAAGATCAACTTGCTTCCTTGGGATTTTTAGTTTGGAAATGACTTGAACTTAGCTAAAGCTCCTAGATAGAGTTCATAGTGAGACTCCAAGACTTTCTTATAGTCATACTCAATGTAAAAGGTTAAGCCTAAATGGAACTAATTGTGAAGAGTGGTATAAAGATGGTAAACTTGCATGTAACTTCTCTGTTCATTCAGCATACACTCACCAATTTAATATAATATTAATATCTATACTCTGCTAAGAATTAAAACCTATAAGTGTTGAATAAGTAATAGGCCTGAAAAAAACAGTGTTTGAAAATTCACACTTAAATGAAATAACTGATAATGTAAGGAGAATTTTATTAAAATATAACAACTTTTTAAAATTTTTTAATTTAAAAAAAATTTTTATTTTAAAGATGTGGGGTACAATTTAGGGTTAGGTATACAAATGTTCATTATGCAGGTAACCTTAGAACAACTTTAAAAAGCTTTATATGATGCCTTTGAGGAAATCAAAATACATAATTGTATGATGTTTAATTTTATAACTTTTCAAGTGATAATTATCTTTGTCTCTTGATGAAATAGCACTAAGATCATAAAGTGTGTGGTTTGGGGGTAGGCACCAATTGTTAGAAATTAAACTAGTCTCTTCTGCCTAAAAGCTGTATTTCTTGGTTTGCACTTAGTGTGCGTCTGCTTCCTTGATATTTTCCTAGGCAGTGCTGTTCAGAACGACCAAGGCTTTGTGGAGTTCAGAATCTCTGGGCCTCTGCAGTACATGTGGTGGTACCATGTAGTGGGCCTGATTTGGATCAGTGAATTTATCCTTGCATGTCAGCAGATGACGGTGGCAGGAGCTGTGGTAACATACTATTTTACTAGGTGAGAATTTGTACTTGTCAGAAAACTCAACTACATCTAAGGAATGGTGTCTACAGGGTGGAGGGGAAGGGAATTGGGCCGATGCTGATAGGAGTTTCATTTCTTTAAAAAAAATATAATGGAGCCACGCGCAGTGGCTCAAGCCTGTAATCCTGGCACTTTGGGAGGCTGAGAAGAGAGGATTGCTTGAGTCCAGGGGTTAGTGACTAGGCTGAGCAACTTGTTGAGACCTCATCTCTACAGTAAATCAAAAAAAATAGCTGAGTGTTGTGGCGTGTGTCTGTAGTTCCAGCTACTTGGAAGGCCGAGAAGGAAGGATCACATAAGCCCAGCAGGTCGAGGCAGAAGTGGCTGTGAACAGCAAGCCACTGCACTCCAGCCTCCTGTCGCACTCCAGGGCGACAAAGTCAGACTCCGACTCAAAAAATAAAAAATAATGGGAAATGAATATGACAGATTGTTACATGTTGATAATTCTGGAAGGTAGTAAAATGAGAGATTGTTATTTTATTCCTTCTACTTTTCTGTAATATCTCCAAAAATTTATCATAATATAACAGATTATATTTAGCCGAAAAATGAACTTTATAATAGTACCATATGTACTTTTGCTTTATATGAAAGTCCATCAAAGGACAAACCTTTTTTGTTTGTTTGTATCATACAAGTGTGAGTTCCTTTTGCTAATTTCAGAGCTGAGTATTAAAGCTACAGGCTTCATGCTTTTCTGTTATAATAAGATGCCAGGTCTAAATTGAATATCTTTTTAAATTCTGTTTTCTGATTGTATGATTAAATCCATAAGTACTTACTAATAAGAGCGTTCAAAGCACAGTGTTATTTAACTTTAAGTATTAGAGCATCAGAAACCTGTGAAACTACTATAGAGCAATGACACATTAATTTTATATAGTACATCTGTAACATTTGTATTAGTTAATAGATTATGTGGCCATTTTTGTCATAAGTTCAAATAAGAACAATAAACTGATTTTTCTCACTGCATTGTACTCTAAACCATACCTGTGTTTCCCTCTTGGTGTAGGCTTTGTTTTAATTGTATTTTTGGTCATTTTTAAAATAGGGATAAAAGGAATTTGCCATTTACACCCATTTTGGCTTCAGTGAATCGCCTTATTCGTTACCACCTCGGTACAGTGGCAAAAGGATCTTTCATTATCACGTTAGTCAAAATTCCACGAATGATTCTTATGTATATTCACAGTCAGCTCAAAGGAAAGGTAAGGGGCTCTCTGTGGGCACATTCCAGACCTTAGTTCTGCATGTGGTAAAGCACCCAAGGATATTAAATCCAAAGTTGTAAATAACTCTTCAAAGTCTTTACAAGGCAGAATCCAGCCCTTCTCCCTTATCTCCCACTCATGAACGTTATATGCTCATCAAAATTCATTGGTCACTGAAAATATCCTGTGCTGTGCTTCTTCTATGTTGATATACACACTTTCCTCCTTGGCCCTTCTTCCCTATCCTTGATTGTGGGAATAACATGCATTTTAACATAGTTTAGCTCAAGTGCCATTTCTTTCTAGAAATCTTTCCTGATGCCTCCCCTTTCCCAAACAATGTTGTCTCTTTTTGTTCTCTACTCTCATAATGCTTAATATCTATACCATATTCTGATTCTGTCATTTACAAAAAATGTTTAGCCTTTTTTTTTTCTTTTACTAGACTGTAAGTTCCTTACTGGTCTTATATACCTCACTATATCCCGTAAGCAATAGGTACTAAATAAATGTTGAATTGAACTGATTAATGGGTGGGTAGTGGAGGCGTTGAAGTTTTGTGATTTGTAAATTTTTAATTTTTCTAATGTTTGAAGTCTTCTATGTGACAGTTTTTAGTTTTTTAATTATTTCCATTTTCTCCCTGTCCAGGAAAATGCTTGTGCACGATGTGTACTGAAATCTTGCATTTGTTGCCTTTGGTGTCTTGAAAAGTGCCTAAATTATTTAAATCAGGTAAAATATTTTAAAAATAAATCGAATATTCACTTTAAAATATGGATTCATTGTTTCTTCTCCCAAGATAAAATGATTCAACTTAACTGAAAGATTTTGTTTTTCTTGTAATATTGTACATTGTACCTTTATAAAGTATGTCTATTTCAATCATATCCTTATTTTTTAAAATAATGTATATGCTTACCAAGGATCATTTTTATATTAATTTTAATACATAGATAAAACATCATTAGGGTTAATCTTTCATGAAAGACATTTTAATCTTATTCCTTAATTTCCATCCTTTCATATTTTTATTTCCCTTAAGAATCTGACTACTCTAGTTGTTGTTATTCTTTAATTTTTTAAGATGTTATTTGAGCAACTGGGCTTGGGAACCTATAATCTTAGCTCTTTGGGAGGCCGAGGCAGGAGGATTGCTTGAGTCCAGGAGTTCAAGACCAACCTAGGCAACATAGCAAGACCTCATCTTCAAAAAAAATAAAATAAAAAAATAAGCCAGGCATGGTGGCCTGTGCCTGTAGTCCCAACTATCAGGGAGGCTGAGGCAGAAGGATCGCTTGAGCCCAGGAGGTCAAGGCTGTAATGATCTCTGTTCATGCCACTGCACTCCAGCCTGGGCAACAGAGTGAGACCTGACACTCAAAAAAAAAAAAAAGTTATTTAAAAGCTTAAATTTAGTGTTAAGCTGTTGTGACACTTAATCCTTTTTTGCAGCTGGCTAGTATCATTCAAACTAGTGTGCTGTCTATGCTGATACTTCTTTTTTCCCCAATTACTAAACATTATCATATTTGCCTAGGAGATATTATCAAAGGAAGTGCTATTTGTAAAGCTGAATGGAAGAATGCATACTTATGGGATAACAGGTCTTAGGGAATTGGGTCCTCTGTTTTTCTGTATCTGAGAATCTAGGACTCCCTGTGGAGCACTTCTCCCATCTTTTCTTCAACTTTTTTTTGCTACCTTTCCATCCCCTGAAAATCAATTCCAATAGGCCAAAGACAAAATTGACTTTCTCTCCATTTACTGCTAAGTGATTGAAAAGTAGTATCACTTTCTATTCACTCAAGGGTTGTCAAACAATGATAGTCTTATGCCATAGTAGTAAGCATGCCTGGACTTCACTTTATTGGGGTTCCATTGTTAATATGAGAACGTAGTTATGATGTTTCATTAGCAAAATACATTCTTGTAGAACATAATACTCTCTACAAATGTACAACTGTTTGGAAGCTTATTATTAACATAATTAGTAACAGCCATAACATCCTGAAAAATTATGTTCTTTAAAATTGGTTTGGGGCCAAGTCGGCCTTATCAGAAAGTTAATGGATATACTAAAGATTATCATCATTGCATTTTTGTACCCATCACTAAGTAGCTTATCCTCAGAGAGTCATGCTAAGCCTACCTCTCTACTCTCAATTCCTGTTGCCTTTTCCCAGATATCTTTTGCAGTTTCCCACATGTGCCTGGAATAACTTCACTTCAACACCTGACTAGCTCATATTGAGTCTTAATGATTCTGCCCGAGCATCACCTCCAAGAAGCCATCCCTCTTCCTCCACCCCCTCCACTAAGCTACCAGCACCAGTTTATATTGTGAAAACACTGAGAACACTATGTTGAAATTATCTGTTTGCTTCTTTACCTTCACCTTTAGACTTTTAGCTCCTTGGAGACAGGGATCTTATTTTTATTTGTCTCTTCAGAAGCTAACCTAGTGCCTGGTACACAGTACATAGTCTTTTAAGTGTTTTCTGAATAAATTATTAGTTATATTAGTGAATATTTAGATTCAAAAAGACTATCAGGATGAAATAAAGCTGTAAGAAGGAATCCATAAAAGAAATGTGCAGTTTTACTAAAGGAAGAAAACAAATCACATGATGTCAATAACCAGGTGAAAAAAAGAATTTGAGGTTTTCAACATATCCTAAGCTAAACATTAGTCATTTTGTATGAACAGTCCTGAGATGCTGGTCTCTTTTGTACAGGCTTTGTCTACTTTGGATCTTCAGTGTAAGCTGATGATTGAGGTTTCAAGTGGAGTATTAAAATAGTAATAAATCAAACATGTGAGCAGAGGTTTAGGGAAAACGAGTCTGAATTCATACTTAGTAGTTCTATTTAGGAATATGAAGTGCTTCAGTGTGGGACTGATCACCTGCGGTGCTTCCTCTGCTCACAGGAAATGCCACATTTGAAACAAGGTCAACACAACTCTGTAAGGCAGTCATTATTTCCCCTGTTTTATAGATGAGAAAATTGATGGCAGATCATGTGAGCTAGATGTAAAAGATGTTTTCAAATCTAAGTTTGCCTAGCTCTTTCCATTTTATCACACTGCCTCCTATATAAGTTTATACACATTTCTGAGTCAACATAAAGAAAACAAAAATATAGTTTATTATAGAGAATATGCAAACATCTCAAATTTTTATGCTTCATGCTGTAAACTGAGACAAGTGATGGTTTTAAAGAAAATCTATTTAAATTAAGATTTGCCACTTACTTTTAACTCTTAATGACCTTTAAAAAGTCTAAGGATTGAGAACAAAGCTGGATAAAACCTATGGTATGGGCTTGACTTTGTGCCCTGTCTTAGTCTGTTTGGGCTGCTGTTACAAAATACCATAGACTGAATGACTTATAAACAACAGAAATGTATTCCTTATAGTTCTGTAGCCTAGGAAGTCCGAGTTCAAGATAGCAGAAGATATAATGTCTGGTGAGGGCTCATTTCCTGGGTCATAGATGGCACCTTCTCACTGTGTCCTCACATTGTGGAAGAGACAAGACAGCTTTCTGGGCACTAATTTTTTATGGGCACTAATCTCATCTATGAAAGCAGAGCCCCTCATGACCTAATTATCTCCCAAAGGTCCTACCTCCTAATACTATCATCTTAGTGATTATGTTTCAACATATGAACTTTGAGAGGACACAAACAGATCATAGCATGCCCCTCTACCCCTCAACCCAGATTAGAAAGTAATAATTGTAACTACTCTTTCCCTTATTTATAAAGATCACACACAGAGTTGCATATATTCTATTTCCTTTTCCTTGCATTGCTATCTAGATTGCCCCTACTAAGTGAATCATCGTGTAAATATCTTAAGAGAATTTCTAGGTCCTTCAGTAAAGAAAGGAAAGAAATTATGAAAATTATGGAAGCTGTGATCTGGGACAGATGGCCCTGATGGCCTGTCTACCTTTATGGTAACCCTCTGCCCTAACATGTTTTCTTCCACATGTGACCAGTACTGTTTCACTATATCTTGTCACACAAAAGTACTACCAGAATCACTTGGGCTAATAGACATTCTCTTTTTTTGAGTTGGAGTTTCACTCTGTCACCCAGACTGGAGTGCAGTGGCACGCTCCCGACCACTGCAACCTCAACCTGCTGGGCTCCGGCGATCCTTTCACCTCAACCTTCCAAGTAGCCGGAACTACAGGCGCTTGTTACCATGTCTGGCTAATTTTTGATTTATTGTAGAGATGAGCTCTTGCCAAGTTGCCCAGGCTGGTCTTGAACCCGCGGGCTCAGGCAATCCACTAGCCTTGACCTCCCAAAGTGCTGGGATTACAGGCTGAGCCACAGAGCCTGGCCACAGACATTCTTTAAAAGAATTCCTGGATGGTGATCAGTCTTTATCTTGCTTCTGGGAGTTGAATATTCAAGCCTGTGTCCTACCCAAGCAGATGCTGGGAGTGGGCTAAATGTTAATCAGTAGTACCTCTCTGTGGGCAACTCAGGATAAGGAAGGCTGTCTGAGAAAAAGGTAGGTGGACAGCTCAGAACAGTTATCAGGGAAAGCCACAAATGACTCAGAACTTCTTGAGAATTTAGCATGAATTCTTTTAGACTAGGAAGTAGAGAAAAGGGGAAATTTCATTGGCAGCTGTGATCTGCAGAGCATTTTTCTTCCTAAAGAGGTCTTCTTGAAGTTTATCTTCTACCTTTGGAAGTGGGTGAAAGAACTTACAAAATACCCACCTACTTTTTTTTTGGTTAGATTGAATACAGAGGAATTGCACTCATCTGTAGGAATATTGTCAAAAAGACTACATATCTATGAGTACATCCTACCCTACCCCCAAACTGAGGGCTGGGGAAAAGGAATTATTGCTGCTTAATTCCTTATCTACAAATAAAGAGACTTCTGCTAAAAAAGCAGACGGAATAGGGCAGGGTGGGTGAAAAGAAAGAAGCAATAGAAGAGGAATAATAATTCTCAAATAAACTGAAGTTTCCTGAACATGTTAATGAGGGTAACAATAAAGTTTGGATAATTTAATGTGGAAGTGTTGGGCTTTCTCCTGGAATCAACTGGTCTGATGACAAAGGAGAGAGGACCTTCTTGCTTCTGTTTCTTTCAAGGAAACCCATAGTAAAACTGCAAAGGTTAGAACATTATGGTTAAGAGTGGGCTGTTCTTCATTTGGGGCGGGGGTAGACAAAGACAATACCTATTTGATTTAAATGGGTTGTCCAGTTTCTTGATTCTAGACTTTATAAAGCTATTTAGCACCAGGATACATCTCATAATCAGCCTCTATATTTAATATGGTAGGCCATTTTCTCCCAAAGGACTGTTTTAAATCACTGACTCATTAGTCTCCTATTTTAGAATATGAGAAATAAAGGTATTTCTCTTCAGGGGAGTTGTATCTCAGATCACTGAAGACCTTAGTCAATTGAAAGATGCTAAAAGATAGGAAGTCGCAGAGGAAATTTAAATGAGCAAGTGTGGTGTTTCAAAGAGAATAAAAAGGTGGATTCCATAGACCATAAATGTAGTTGATATTGATTGCTGACAATACTGTAGAATAGGGATGAGAAAATTTTTTCTGTAAAAGACTAGAGAGTAAATATTTTTGGCTTTTTGAGCCATACAGTCTCTGTCAAGACTGCTCAGTTCTGTCATTGTAGCATGAAAGCAGTATCATAGACCATATGTAAACAAACGAGCTCAGCTGTGCTCCAGTAAAACTTTATTTACAAAAGTAATCGGCAGGCCAGATATGGCCTGGAGGTGGTAGTTTGATCACACCCTACCCTAGAATAAATTGTTAAATGGATGTTTTTGTAAGCGCTTAGGGAACTAGTGAGAACCAAGAACCAATCTGTGTTTTTTTAAGAATAGGTCTGGCGGGGGCAGTTCCTTTCCAACGTTTTTCAGCAAGGTTACTGTTATAAAAGATCAAATGTACAGTTTATTTTTACTTCATTGAGGCACTTGGTAGAATATTTCAAAAGAAGCTTTTGTGGAAGATGGGAAAAAATGTGGACTACAGCAGTTAGGTAGTTAACTCATTGGTGCCTGCTATCTTTTAACCTATAAGAAGCACTGACAGCTGACAGTATAAGGGAGCAAGCAGCAAAAGAATACCAACAGAAAAACTTAACGTATGATTTCTTTAAGATATTTTATATATTAGCTTTTGAGATTAAAAAAACCCATAAACAGTATAGTATGTATGCTGATAATAAATTATTCCAATTTATGTGATGGAATTCCATACATTAAAATGATACAGTATTTTTCAAAGAGTACCATAATTTATTTCCAACTGTTCCATTATTAAGGAAAGTTTAAGAACCGCAGGTGGTGACCTACTCAGTAAGTACTCTTGGCTCTGAAATGTTCTACATTTTTATTCAATGAATTCAATTAGATAATGATGGCACATTAAGTTTCTGATAACTGAAACCTCATCTTCATAACAGATTCCCAATAACTAACAAGTATTCGATTAGAACATTCATAAATTAAAGATTGTCTGTCCTTGGCTCAGTGTTTAAAACTTTATAGACAACACAGTATAAAGTAAGCCCTTTATGTCGTGCAGTTTTCCAGCAATGTCAACATTTTGAAGCCACTGACAATTTAAGTTAGCATTAAACCAAAAATTTCTCAGGACCAAAAGTTTTAGTCACAAAACCCATATACTTCCCTTTTCTAAGAGACAGACATATTTGATGTTATAATACTTATTCACATTTCCCAGAAAATATCAATGCTATTCTACAGTGCAATATAAAAAGAAAAAAAAAATCAGAGTCTGTGACTAGTAGGTCAAAGAGGACATGAGCAGCAAAAGCAGATATAACTGATTGAAAGTATATCAGCTGGGACTCAGTATTTTAAAAGACAGAAAGCTCACCTCAATCTGGCCTAAACAAGGGGGAGAAGGAGGAGAAAGGTGGAGCAGGGTCTTAGAAATGTATTAGCTTCTGTAATGAAAAGCTCAGAAATATGACCTTTTTCCAATGATGCAAACATTATCACCAACTTTAAGTACCTGGTTTGTCTCTGTTTTTGACTTCCATGGTGTTGGCCTCACCCTCAGTTTAACAGTGTGACTTTCAGCAGCTATTCCCAGCAACTGTGGCCATTCATATCCTTACACCTTTCAGGAGCACCTATGGAAGAGAAAGGAAACCTCTTTTTCCCAGAAGCCCAGGGAACGTGTTTTACTTTCATTAACTCTGATTAGTTTATATGCCAGTCCTGAACTAATCATTGTCTTCAGGTGGGTGGAGTATGCTAATTGGCTTATACCAGTCAGGGATCATCCCCAGAGCTGGAGATAATGTCAGCCCCACTCAGACTGAGATAGGAGATAGGACGGGCTGTTTGTTCAAAAGTGGTTTGGGGTCCTGCTCCTAGGAGAGGGAGGGGTATAAAATGCCAGCCAGGTAGCAGACAGCTGCCTACTACAAGAGGCGTGAGAAGTGATAGCTTAGAAGAAA
This sequence comes from Tarsius wallacei, assembly GCA_963574415.1. Taxonomy (NCBI): domain Eukaryota; kingdom Metazoa; phylum Chordata; class Mammalia; order Primates; family Tarsiidae; genus Tarsius; species Tarsius wallacei. The sequence continues at coordinate 37,048 of CAUYQG010132769.1, forward strand.
GTCACCAAGGAGGAGACGGTGGATATTCCAGATAAAGTAGCACAGCAGTCTGCTTTTGCCCATAACTGTCTCTTCAGCTAGTAAAGTATCACTGAAATGGCTACCGTGCATCACTGATGTTTATAATAATGACCCTGAGACATCTAGGAATGATTAAATTATGTCTGGTTTACTGAGACAGGGAAGAAGATAATGGATGTTAGAAAGGCTTGTGTGTATTAATAACAGTGTTTTTAAAGGACCAAGACTAAGTCAACTGGAAAGTTCCTTTTACCCTATCCGGTTTTGTTTTGTTTTTTAGGGTTGAGGTCTCACTTTGTCCTCAAGCTGAAGTGCAGTGGCACAAACACAGCTTACAACAGCCTTGACCTTCCAGGCTCTGATCCTTCCACCTTAGCCTCCCAAGTTCCTGGGACTACAGGCATGTGCTACCATGCCCGGCTAATTTTTTTGTTTGTTTTTTGTAGAGACAAGGTCTTGCTATGCTGCCTAGACTGGTCTCGAACTCTTGGGCTAAAGCAGTCCTCTCACCTTGACCTCCCAAAGTGTTGGGATTACCAGCGTGAGCTACTGTGTCTGGCCTAGGTATTTTTTTTAATGTCTCATTTTCTTATGCTCAATCTCAGTCTGTACCTCATTAAGGCCATGTGTTTTGACTGACGTATTTTTAAAAGCTATGTGTTAACTATACATGGTTTGTCCTAACAAAATAAGCTTGAGTTATTGATAAAAATAATGCTTTTGCTTTTTTTTAGAATGCATACACAGCCACAGCTATCAACAGCACCAACTTCTGCACCTCAGCAAAGGATGCCTTTGTCATTCTGGTGGAGAATGCTTTGCGAGTGGCTGCCATCAACACAGTGGGGGATTTCATGTTATTCCTAGGCAAGGTAAGACCAAGTGGTTTTTCTGAAACAGACAATAAAGTTTTGCATATAGATATTTGCTCTTTTATTTTAAAAAATATCTAGCCCACCAAAAAGCTAAAAGTAACAATGTATAATAAACACTTACAAAGGCCTTAATATGTGCCAGGCATTATTATAAGTACTTTACATGTGTTGTACTCATTTAATTTTCATCTTCATTTTACAGGGAGACTGAGGCATGGAGAGGCTAAGTAATTTATCCACGTTTCTCCTTACGTGTTTTGAACTATAAAGAGTTAGGAAATTGTCTGCATAGTAGTTAGGGATACTACATCTGGAACGTGACTGCCTGGATTTAAGTCCCGGCTCTATCCTTTACAGGTGTGTGACCTGAGGCAGGTTACATAGTCTTCTGTGCCTTAGTTTGCTAATCTGTAAAATTGGGGTTATAACAGTACCAAATTCCTAGGGTTGTGAGGATTAGACTGGTTAATACACATATCTAGGACAGTACTTGATGCATCGTAAGTTTTCAGTGAATGTTAGAGGTCATCGTTATTGTTGTTACACTATTATATATAAGCCCCTTTAAAATAGAGGTGTTAGGAAATGGGACTTGTACTTTCCTTAGAAGAGTCAAAGAATGATCTTCCATATGATCCAGCAATCCCTCTCCTGGGAATATGCCCAGAGGAACATGACTCACTGTACCAAAAGATACCTGCACACGCATGTTTATTGCTGCACTATTCACAATAGCAAAAACATGGAATCAATCCTTCTGCCCATCAACAGTGGACAGGATTTTTAAAATGTGGTATATATACATGATGGAGTATTATGTAACCATAAA
>CAUYQG010132775.1:0-18242 GCA_963574415.1 Tarsius wallacei
AAATCAAAAAATTAGCCGGGCGTGGTAGTGCGCGCCTGTAGTTCCAGCTACTTGGAAGGCTGAGGTGGAAGGATGGCCGGAGCCCAGCAGGTTGAGGCTGCAGTGGCCGGGAGAGGCCATTGCACTCCAGTCTGGGTGACAGAGTGAGACCCCAACTCAAAAAAAAAAAATTATTTCACTAAATACTACATGTGAAATGACAGTTGAGTGATTCAAATGAAATTAAAATACTAATAATGTGATAGTACCATCTTGCACATGGTACATTTTAAGTCTGGTATTATTAATAATAGGTGTATATTATTGGACTGATACTGCAACTCAGGTATACACAGTTTAAATTTCCTAATGTTTCTCTAAGCATTAGGAATCTGCACTTTGAAAGATTTACCAGGCTCAGAAGACCACACAGTAAGTAGCAACAATGAATTTCCAACTCAAGTCTGCTGACTTCAAGGCCCCTGATATTTTCTCCAAGCTATTCTTTCCTTCTAAATATGTTAGAGTGGTAGATAAAAAAAAATACAAATTATATAACTTTAATTATAACCATGATTTCTGTTTAGTCAATGAAAAAAATTTAAAGTGGATATTACTAAGGTTTTTTCTACCAGTTAAAAATGATTGCAAGATTAGCAGATGATATCTGTGTGTGTGTGTGTGTATGCGTGTGTGTGTGTGTTATAAAATTACTTCATAAGAGTAAAACATGTATTCCTATTGTGGGTGACAGCACGGGTATTAAGTAGAACAGAAATGTTTATGCTTCAAGCCCCTTTTTCAATTCCAAACTTTTTCCACAGTTTGGAATTCTGAATACTATGTAATATTTAACCCTAATAAAATTTGAAACATTTCAAAACTTATAGACTATTACCTATGACATGTGGGGAAACTATCAAATTGTGAGTTTTGATGGAGTGCCTCAAACTGATATACAATTAAAACCCACGTAAAAACTAGCTAAAAGTTTCACATTCACAAAAACATAATGCCACACCATTCATATGCTATTTTGGTAGACATTAAAAATGGGTGCAAAATATTTGCTTACATTAATATAACATTAAGGTATTTTAAAAATACTTAGAATGTAAGCAAAAATTATTTTTTCTAGTATTTTTCATGTAGCAAAACATGAAAGTTAATCTCTAAAATATCATAATGTATAGATAATATTATGATCTGACTGTGTCCCCTAAAATTCATACACTGGAAACTCTATTCCCAATACAACAACAGTGTTAGGACATGAGGCCTTTTGGGAGGTGTTTAGGTCAGGAGGACTCCACCCTCATGATGGATTAATGCCTCTATAAAAGGAGCTTGCAGGAGTCGATTAACTCTCTTCTACTCTTCCACCTCTGCTATATGAAGACACAGCAAGAAATCCCTCACCAGATGCTGGTGCCTTGATCTTGTGCCTCTCAGCCTCCAGAACTGTGAGAAACAAATTTCTGTTCTTTGTAAATTACCCAGTTTTAGGTAGTTTGTTATATCAGTCAAAATGAACTAAGGCAGATAATAATTGCATTTAAATTGTTGAATTACTATATTGAATGTGTAATTGCATTTAAGACTTTCAAAGAAGCATTTTAGATACTCCCTGTACAGTTAGCAATTCTTAAGGCTTTATAGACTCTTTCATACTGCATGTGGGATTAAAGGAAAGTTTCATGAGTAGAGGGTTACAGTCAATTATGTATGCAAACTATATATTCCTATAACTGCTCCCTAAAAGTTTTGATATCATTAGAGGTGTTTTCCATAAAGTGCTCTAGCAAAGACATGGGCTAAAACTACAAAAATATCAACTTTTAACACATAACTGCTATGATAATATCCTCAAGACTGCAAATTAAAACTATTTGTAGATTAATCTTAATCAGCTTCGATCTTCAACTGGATTATAAGCTACTGACGGACAAGTGCTGTGTCATATTGCTTTATTTCCTAACAAATTACACAATGAACTACTCATCTATGTGTGTAACATGCAACACTTTTACCACAGAGTATAATCTATGCATGCATGGTTCTAAAATGGATTATAGCATCAATATGGTATGTAAATTACACTTTTTTTTTTTTGAGTTGGAGTCTCACTCTGTCACCCAGACTGGAGTGCACTGGCCGCTCCTGGCCACTGCAGCCTCAACCTGCTGGGCTCCAGCAATCCTTCCGCCTCAACCTTTCAAGTAGCTGGAACTACAGGCGCGCACTACCACGTCCGGCTAATTCTTTTTTTTTAATTTATTGTAGAAATGAGGTCTCACCAAGTTGCCCAGGCGGGTCTCGAACCCTCGGGCTCAGGTAATCCACTCACCTCAGCCTCCCAAAGCGCGGGATTACAGGCTGAGCCACTGAGCCTGGCTACACTTTATTTTGGGGCCTCAAAGTTTAACAAGATTATCAGGCTCCCAAAACTCCTGTCTCTACAAAGAAGCACATTTTGGACTTCATCATCCTTTATACCCTCCTGTGTCCCCTGATTGGGATATTAGACTTAGTCTCACTGACCTCAGCCTCTTTTTATTTCTCAGAATCACATTTATATACCAAACCAAAATCTTCACCTTTTTTTTCTTTTATTAATAAGCTTTTAGACCCTTGTACTGATTCTAGCTTTGCAGGTTTCTTTCCCAAATTGCCTTTGCTTGCATACTCTTTATGGGATAAAACAATACTTCTTAAAGTTTTACCATCAAAAATCCTTTTTTATTATCATTCCATCCCTCTACTCAGATCTCATATTTCCAATTTTTTTTCCAAGGAAATGTCATTGAAGTTTTTCTCATCTCATAATATATGCATAAATGGCAAGTAATGATGATGAAGAGGAAGAGAATGATGATCTGATGCATACATTTTGGGAACAGTCAGCAATTCTTTGTCTTTTTCATATTATGCTAAAAATATTTACTTCAGGCTGATTATTATTCTGAAAAATTATTTAATCATACACCAAATTGATTTAACTGTGAAGTACTGATTTTATTCCTATTTGATTTTAGTATTTAGAAAGCAAGTATTAATCAATGTGAGCAGAATCCCATGTCTGGAGAATATTTAGGCTGTGTTCTATAAATGTAAGTACTAAATTTTAGAATTCACATAATTGGGAAAATCCTTTTGCAAAAACAATTACAAATTGATAATGGGCAGCTGGATCATCCTGAGACTTTTCCTTCTTGCCAGTCGAGCTGCAATAGAGAAATAGATTCCAAAGCATTTCACTCTGCCAGTAGTAGTCAAAAGGAAACTGAGGCTTAGTGTGTCAGTCAGAACTCCAGGTTGTTTAGGATTTTGTAATTTGTTTTGTTTTATTACTTTTATGTATCATCTATTATTTTTATAATTTTTCCATTATACTGTGAACTTAAAGCACAATAAGTTTATAAATTCTTGCTCATTAATCTCCCAATATGATTTCAAAGAAAATATTCTAAGTAATTTTGTTCTCAAACTCTCTACATGAAGAAAGTCATAATTAGATAATATTTCTGAGGAAACAAGAGCACAATATTTAAAAGAGTGGACCTATGAGTATTTTTTCAGTAAATACCTTTAATTTTGCTCTTTTAAAAATCCATTTAAGAGTGTTAAACATTTTATATGCTCTAACAACTAGGTAAAATGTGACTCCAGCTTCCTAAATAAATGTATCTGCTTGCCAGGACTCCTTAAAGGAGAAACACACACACACACACACACACACACACACACACACACACTCCGACTCCAGTTTACTGGGATTGCCAGGTTTAGTTAAGTTCCATCAAATTTCCCAGTAAAACTTTCAGAGGAAATAAAAGTTCATACATTGATACGCCTGGGCCTTGTAAAATGTCACCTCCTCAGTTTCCTTGGAAAATCATAATTAAACCTTTAACTTCATTTGTACATTAGCCAAAAGTAATACATAGAACGTCTTAGGGGCTCATCCGTTTTTCGATGTAAAATATAACTCACCCAGTCTCTGTGTAGATTCGAAACTAACTAGACTTTAGATTGAGTTCCATTTTAAGAACAAAATTTTCCTACACTTAAAAAAAAAAAAAATTCTAACTACTGATTCTATCAAATGTATAATTTTCAATTGCTGAAGCAGAAGACCAAAGCTCTCTCCAAACGGACAGAGCTTACAATTGATTATTGAGTGCTCACAATATACAGTAACTGTTCTAAATGATTGGCTTAATTTACTCCCTTTCACTTAAAGTATGTGTTAATGATGAGCACAGTGAAAATAAAGGTTGAGTGAGCAGAGAAGTGACAGAGATGATCTGTGTATTTGGCATCTTGGGTAATCAAGATTCTGTTTGGATATTTTAGCTTTCATGGCTATATTTAGCATCACAGTTAAATGCTGGTAGTTCTCAAATCCTTATTTTTGTGAAAAGACCATGCACAATAGGTAAAGGATATTTAGGAAGTTCAGAAAATTCATTTCTATCAGTTTTTATAACTGAATGACACTTAGGTCTAGCAACACTGTGTGACTGTATGTGACTGTATGTAGCTATTCTGAGCCTCATTTTTATTATCTGTAATTAGAACAGATGGAAATAGATGACTTGTAAGAATCTCTTCAATTTCTAAAATGTATGCATATGAAATCAACATTTATTAATTAAATCAATACTTATTAATTACATAATGTGTATGTAATAAAATAGTTGATTTATTATTAACTTTTAGGTGTTTTGTTGGATTGTAGAAACACAATACTTCCCCCTAAAATCTACGGAAATGGTCACACCTATAAAGGGAAGGCTTTGGGAAGTGGCAAATGGTGTCTACGGTGATACCATACCTGCCATTTTGTTGTTCTGGGTGGATAGTTCTCTAAAGTTATTAGAGACACTTATTATGCAGTTATATATTTGGGTAAATTAGCATTGACAAAATTTTTTTTGAGCAATTTTATCTACAAACAATCTAGTCATTGGCTTGGAAGAGATATAGCTAGACCATAGCTTAGAGGTGGTGTTATTTAGAGGTAAGTAATTCACACTAACTTTTGAATCAGGTTGGTCATTCCTAGAGAGTCATATAACTTGGAATTATTTATGCCTTTGTTATCTATATGCAGTTGTTATCTAATAGGTATGATTCTTCTCCTTAGGGTACATTGGTAATGTCTTGAAATACTTTTTCATGTCACAACTAGATTAGGGTTGCCCGATTTAGCCAACTAAAATATAGATATCCAGTTAAATCTAAATTTCCAATCAACAATAAATATTTTTAATATAAATATGCATCATGCAGTATACTAAAACTTTATTTGTTGTTTTTATGAAATTTAAATAGAACTGAGCTTCCTGTATTTTGTCCAGCAATACTAAAAGTAGTATTGGGGTTTGCTGCAGGCAATACTAAAAATAGTATTGGGGTTTGAGTAGGATCTAGGGAAGTTGCTAACCTTTCTACAGTGCCCTGAATAGTCCTACTGATACCTTTATTTTTGAATATGTTTATATTTTATTGAATATAAAGGTCACAATAATTATCTAGTTCAAATATCAATAGTACTGAGGTTAGGTACTATGACCTATGTGCAATCTGTTCTTGCACTTGGTATAACAGTCAATCTCTTAGGTTTTAAACTTTACAATGTGATACTGATTTGGTACTTTTCTATCTGAACATATTTAGAACTATTATAAATATAAAATGAAGGTGATATTACCTGTCTACCATTAATTATATGAGAGATATGAAAAGTACTTTAAAATGTTATAAAACATTATTGAGTGATGCTTTCCCTTTTTTAACCTGAAGGTCACTTAAATTTCTCTACCAGGCAAGGTTGCTTAGAGTTATCTTCAAAATTATAATCCATGACCAGGGCATGAAAATCAAACCAGTAGAGTATTTTATATTTAGCATTAGAAATGCAAAGATGAATAAGGCAACATTCATAATCTTAAGTTACCTAGGGTCTGGAGTCCAGAGAAACAAAGGAGTCATGAAGATAAATAAAAAGCTCAATAATTTATATACTGCTACTTTAAAAATATATTAAAGTCAAAGGCTCAGAATTATAAATGCAATCCCCCACACTTTGAGAAAATGTAGACTTCTCTTCCATAATATAAAAGACAACTCTATAGAAGTATATCTGTTACATGTCCAAGGGATTTACCACCTACTAGCAGAATTGGTGCTGAATTTTCTGACATTTCACTTTAGATCTGCATGGTGTTATCTGATGCTATAAGAAAGTTCAGTCCTTTTTGCCCTGTTGGCAACTGTAAATTAGAGGTGTCATAATTCTTTTGGCCACTACCAAGTTACCTGTTGTTCCTAATTTGTGATATTTTTTCCCGTTTCCATCTTCCCAAAGATGCATTGATATCACATAACTCCAAGCCATTTGCTGACATAAGAGCTGGATAGTGGGCAAATGAGAGACCCGTATTGAAGTTTGACTCCTCTTCATGACCTTACCTAATGCTTCTGCATGTAAAAAAATGAAACTGTGAATGTCAGTATGATCATTTTGCACTTTCAATGTCTGAATAAACTGGAACCATAGTTGCCATCGACCATTTACATTCTAGTAGAGGAAAGAAAGCATCCATATAGTGACAGGATTTGGTAAGCATTGTAAGAAAGGAACAAAAAAAGGCTGACGGGAGCCCATAGGAGGGGTGTCCTCTTTAAACTGATGTGATCAAAGAAAAATGCATGGAATATACTCTGACAAAAAATCATCACTAGGTTTTTAGACCCTCTGGAGGTACACATAATGCATGTTGAGAAGTTCTTTGTTATTAGGCAGAATCCAGACACATGTGCCTTATTTTGGTGGATATATGGCCATGACCTTTATGTAGTTTATGTTTTCACGCTGGAATATAGCAAGAGGTATAAAGTCAATTCTGGGTATCTGTAACCAGTTTCTAAGCCTGGAAATATGTAGAAAGTTCTATAAAGTTTACATTCACCCAGAAGACACGTGCTGTTTTTGTTTTTGTGTTAGGTGCTTTTAAGTTGATAGTGAGAAGAATGAAATCTGTGGCAGATTTGACTCAAGCAAATTCATGTGTCTTTGGCCATTTTTTATTTACTTTTTCAAACAAAAATATTTTGTTTTTATTGAATGCACTTGGAATGATACAGCATTAATCATAAAATTATTTTCATCAACTCTTTTAGTTCTTTGTGGGTTTCACTTTGTCTTTAGGTTATGAAGGAAGAACCATTGAGTTGGCATCTTCTTACTATGAGGAAAAATTACATAGTAATAAATACTAGAAAAGACAAGACAATGAAATTAAAACAAAATCAAGTGTTAAAGTCTCATTCAAAAATAAAGGAACTCCAGTAAGAACAGGCTGTAAGGTAAAACTGATTTGATATGCTGATGAGCACAAAAAGTAGAAAATTGAAATGAGTTATAGCCTGGCACCTATTTTAAATAGGTTAAAATCCCTAAGCTGCCATCATCTCAAAATTATAAAGAGAGGAGGAAGCAAAAAGAAATACTTTTTCTAATACCTGCCAACTTAAGTCCAGGAATGCAGTAGAATACCAGGGCAAAATTGTTACTTATTCCAAGGAAACATCTACATCTAAGGTGTGGATGACTTTAGAGATCTGAATATTTTATTTTTATGTAAAATCTGTGTTTTCAAATTTTTTGTGTTCATATTCTTGTTAAGTCACTAAATTTGTACCAGTTTCAGAGTAATCTGGTACAATTTTCTCCTCTCTTCCTCTCTCCACACACACACAGACACACACACACACACACACACACACACACACACACACATTTGAACTTGTCTTAACTTGTTATTTTCTTTTTGGTAAATTTTTATAACCTATGATGAATTGGAGATAAAATATTTCTAGAAATTAGGATTCTCTTTCATTTTAAAATGTCATGTAAAAATATATAGATGTTATGAAGCATCTCAAATCTTTCATAATTCCTCTTTTATAAAGTCATTACTTTGAATAGCATGATTAGTGTTATAAATTAGCAGTTGTAATATTTGCTTTTTTTTTTTTTTTTTTGAGTTGGAGTCTTACTCTGTTGCCCAGACTGGAGTGCAGTGGCCGCTCCCGGCCACCACAGCCTCGACCTGCTGGGCTCCAGCGATTCTTCCGCCTCAGCCTTCTGAGTAGCTGGAACTACAGGCGCGTGCTACCACACCTGCCTAATTTATTTGATTTATTGTAGAGATGAGGTTTCACCTGCCCAGGCGGGTCTCGAACCCGCGGGCTCAGGCAATCCACTCACCTCAACCTCCCAAGGCGCGGGATTACAGGCTGAGCCACCGAGCCCGGCTTGTAATATTTTCTTATGTAAATAGTTATTTGCTAAATACTGACACAATCATATACATAAAAGTTTGATTGATCTCATTTTAAGAATTAGTTGTATAAACCCAGGCCAAGTGTATAAACTTAAATTGAAGGACTATTACACAAAATTTTAGCTATATACAGTACCATTGTCAATATAAACCACCAAATAGAATTTAAATATCCTTAACAAAAAAAAGGAAAATATTATCTATAGATTATTTGGTCAAGACATATAATTGACTTCGCAAATATAATAAAATTAATCTATCTTTGATTTTACTAATTTGGGATTTATCAGATGTATTTCATCCCTGAAAGCACACTAGACAATCTCATGAATAGTCAAGGAGGCAGTGAACAGATGCTGAAAAAGAGTACATCTACCAATTGACAATCACTGGATTAAGGGTTACAATAATTTTTGTATTTTGATGACAACTATTCCAATAGTAATTTATTTAAAAATCTAGGGACATTTCTTTGGTATGTGAAATTTTGGTTTGCTTTATAAGAAAAACTATTATCATAGCCATACTCTTTTCAAATCAAAGGTACAAGAAATAATGGATGTTTTCAGTGCTATCCTATTCTAGATCAAGCACAGTGGTTTTTAATCCTATTTTTTCACCGCACACATCTCAATGTATAATAGACACATTCATTAGTAATAGTAGCTCACTATGTTGTGGTTCTCAAATCTGGAGAGTGGATTGGCAAGAGGATTTAAGAACCCCTGGGGAAGGGTGTTTATTTTGAAAAAAAAAAAAGCCTGGAGAAACTGAAATGCCCACTCATTAAGAAACTGGAATAGCAAGTTGGATAAATGCCCATAAGAAAGGCAATTTCCCGTTTTAAATGTGAAAATCACTAGAATCAATAGGATTATTCTATAAATTTTTCTACCTGCATCAACAATCCCTATGCCTATGTGAAGATGATTATTAGCTTCCTATACGTATGGACTTGTGCAGCTTTGTTAATAAATAGCAGAATCTATCTCTCATTCTGAATAGCTTACAAAACATTGATACAAGAAGTTGCATTAATATGCTGAGGCTTAATATTCTTTTTTTCCAAATATGAAATCAGAATTTATTTTAGTCCAAGCTATATAGACATTCCGTTACATGTTGATATTTTACAGACATACGTAAATTATGTTCTTCATTAAACAAGCTAATACGTTTACTCAGAGTAGCCAAAATATACTCAATCATACTTTATTATTTCTTTTTTGCTAAAGAGCATTTTTGTGCCACTAGTGAACAGACAAAGCCCTCCCATTACTTGTCTTCAATAAAGCATTATTATCTTTTGGCATTCTCTTGCACTAGGAGAAATAAAAAGTCACATGTGGAGAAGTTCTAAATGCTAGACAGAAATGATCCTTGGAGGGCAATTTTTATCCTCCACGGAAGTATTGCAGACTTCTTCCATTAGTGTAGTCCCAGGGAGCAAAAGGTTAGGGACCTGGGCCTGCCAACTGTACCTGAACCCATAAGTCAACATTTCCTCGAAGCAGTGAGAGTGCACCCGCAGGTGCATTAAAGTATCTGAAACGAAAAACAACAATTGTAATATTTTATGTTGGACTGTACTACACAGATGGTGACATTTTGTTTGTGGTTGTAGGGAAGAAAGGAAGGTAGTGTCCAGATTTCCCCCTCAACACCTACCATTTGGCATAGGATATGGGAGGTGGGAGAAAACGGAGGGAGTTTTGCTGCAGTTGAAACAGCTGGGAAACAGATGGAAACTGATGTGAAATTTGCCAAAAGCCTTGTTGGAGGCTTGTACCCATGTCCTACCAAAAAATAGCTAGTAAGAAGTTGTGGAGGCCTTAGGGTTAGCAAGTGATAGGCTTTGAAAGCTGTAAAAATACAAAGTCTAAAAAATGAAGAATAAAAAAGTCCCCAAATTACAAAAAATGCAAGTCCAAAAATGCAATTCCAAGGAGTGTGTTTTTAACAAAAGAGAGTGAGAGTATTGTGGATGAAAACCACAACAGAATCGTATATATAAGGATGAAAGTAAAGGCTGGATTAATGAACAGGGTGCTGCCTCACTATATTGAAGTTCTGTCTTGTAGGTGATGATATCAAGAGGCCCACACACACTCTTTGTCATATAATTAATGAATTTAATTATAATTCGATGGTTCCTTCTGTGCTTATCACAAATGTAAGTGTCCACAACTCACTTCATTTTAGTCACCGAATTTCACTTCGTGAGCAAATTTGGTTTGGAATTCAGGCATTCCGTAAATTGTCTTTCGTTTTAAATGTTGAGTTCCAGCCAGATTTTTGTTTAAATTCAGTCACTGGAAGTATAAACCCTCTGTTGTATATTTCTAGTTACAATGGATATGTGTATGGATCCATTACATGTGATCGCACTTCCAAGCACTGGCCCGTGCTTCGTGTGTTTGTTTGTGTGTATGTGTGGTATTCATGAAGTACTTTTGAATATCGCAAAAGTTAAAGATCAGTTTCAAAGAAACTAAAATAAATACAAGTTAATAGGCTTTCCTCAATGTGAATTCGTTCATTCATGCTTACATAAGGGAATGTGCTAACTATGAATCATTCAAATTGAATTGCTCATGAGAAAAAATGCGCTGGCTTTGCTGTCAGTTTCCAGAGTTGCTTGACTGAAAGGAAAAGAGCATTGTCCCCATATTAAAAATAATCAGCCACAGATTTCAGGCAGAGCGTGGTTCCAAACTGGCAAAAATAGTTCTGATTCACGTGAGAAAATAGATACTTGTGAGAGGGGCTTTCTAGCTGAATATTCTGTACTGTCACTGGGTTTACAGGCTGCAGAACAGCCCTTGGAAAAGTAAAAAAAAAAAAAAAAAAAAAAAAAATCAATCATTTGGAAGTTTTGCTCACATGGTGCCAGAATAGCAAAATGCTTTAACGATGTGAATGTTGACAGATCTGTAACTAAAAACAAATGAATGATGGACTGCAGCATCACTTATAGTCAGGTAAGTTGGCGTTGCATAAACAGAGTCTACCTGACGGCTCACACATCGTCTACAGCCTCACTCTCTTGGTCCCAGTGGCTTTCTAGAAAGAGCAATCAATGTGTTTGTGGCACGTCACAAACCACGTCTGTGCTAGAGAAAGTCCCACCTGCCCTGCCAAGGTGAGGAGCCATTTAACATGGGAATAAGTGACAAGCCCAGAAATGTGGTCAGTGAATGATGAGGAATTTTAGACAGTGCCAGTGCACCAATCTGTGAAACGGACTCTGTGATCCATCAGGGGAAAAGTAACAGCAAGGGTGCCAAGACATCGATGCAAAACTATTGCGGCTGCCACTCCTGCTACTAGACATAGAAAACCTTACATCTGGCCCTTTTAGATTCTGGTAAGAATCAAAACAAAAGTGTTTACATTCAAGTGCCATGTCTAGTGAATTTCCATTATACAGGGCCCTCTTTACTTCAGTGAGACTTCCCCCAGGCCGACAGAAAGAAAGAAAGAAAAAAAACACTAAGAAAAAAAGGCATTTCTTGGCATACTTAAACATAATTGGATGAAAAAACAAATATAATCTAAAAAGATCCTTTATAAGCTAGACCATATTATATTTGTCAATTTTAAAAAGCAATTAAAGTGTCATTCTTTATAACCTTTGGTTAATTATCACTTTTCCTAAATCCCTTCATTCGGGTGAGCTCATAGATTAGTTCATTGCACTTCCAATTTGTAAAGATATAGCGTGGGTGTTAAGTGTGTCAAGACAATTAGATACCAGAGATAATTTTAGGACAATACTAGCACACACTTTTATGTTGGTTAGGTTGATATTTCACTGCAGATAAATTTGACATGAATCACCAGAGCCGGGTATGATTACCTTTTTCTTGGTATATGTGCATTATTATGTTTATTATAGACACACATTTTGTTCTTCAGTGTAATGTCTTCTATCCTACATCTCATGGATATTATGAGGATAAATGAAATACTATATGTTAATGATGTCTTAAACCCTTAAGAAGAAAGATGTAATGATATACTCCAGATTGTTATTGTTATTGCTACATTGTACTGTAAGCTTTGGTGTTTTGGATTGCTTACGTTTCATGTTGTGCATCTTATGTTTATCTTATTTAGAATAAAAAACACATTTTAAAATTCTATTCATACTTTAAGTCATATGAACACAGTTTTATTTATGGAGTCCATGTTGGGCTAAGTATGATATTTATATAAAAGAAGACCATTGCTATTTCCATCAATGATTTTACGCAAATTGAGACTTAAAAGTACACACGTACTTTTACGTATGCTCAGTCTGAGCTTGAACTTTTATAGTCCTGTTGCTAAACATTTGGGTTGCTCAAATATTCATATACTGAGCTGCCTTTTTTTAAAAGGATTATTTTGTTCTATCATACTTAGGCCTCAAGTATGATTAAACAAATTGTTAGATAAGATTTTATATCTAAAATTGTTTTCTAGAGAGGTTTGATTTTATCTTAGTATCATGTCACAAGCTGCTAAAATTTTTCTTCATATTTTATAATAAGAAAATTAGACACTTTCCCAATTAGGCTGTGAGTTAAGGAAGAAAGATGGGAAAAATTTCAAAAGGGAATCTTACCATGTTCAGTCTTATTGTCTTTGGTCTCTATTTGTTCCATGTCTAGCACAGTTCTTGGAGAAGTAGTTAATAACTATGAATGATTTGATTACATGTGTTTGAATGAATGGATATTCATCCTCTCTTACTTTTTATTTTTCTAGACTCCCAAGAAGGAAATTATAAGTCAGAAGTCAATAGTAAACCGAGGAAAGAAAGGACAGCTTTTACCAAAGAGCAAATCAGAGAACTTGAAGCAGAATTTGCCCATCATAATTATCTGACGAGACTGAGGCGATACGAGATAGCAGTGAATCTGGATCTCACTGAAAGACAGGTAAAACTGGACATTGTCATTTTGTGATCACTGGTTAACTGCTTTAGATCACCAATCTTCTTTTGCTATTTTTGGAATACCTAGATCCAGTGTTCTTGTATACCAGTTGGAAGATAGTTGTACTATTCCATAATGAAGATTTTGCAAGCAAAATGACACAATTAAAAATAATGATTTTTAAAAGAAAACCGTATTCATTGGGCTTAAGAAATAATCCTTTACTCTGTGATTATGGCCTTCCTGTACCTTTTGGTTTTAAAATATGATTTATTACACATAATTGTGGCATACGGTGAGGCATTTTGTGTTCATATTTTAAAATCTCCTTATTTGGCATCATAGAAAGTTAGCAAACCCCAGTTAGTTTCTTGTAATACTCAGGATAGGGTATGTTATGTTGAAGCAACACATTAACTCTCAAACCTCAATGGCGTAACAACAACAACAAAATGCTCTTTTTGTTCACTCTCCGTAATGATTCTGCAAGTCCAGTGTTGCAAATAATCACAATCCCAATCTGACTCTCTGGCATCTTACATGAAGTGTCCTTGACTACAGGATGTAAGAAAGAATTGGAAGTTTGTACACTGACCTTTAAATATTTCACCTGGAAATGACCCACGTCACTTACGTTTATACTCTAATGTCTGGAATAGTCCAGTGGTAAAGCCGGTTAGGTGCAAGAAGACAGGAAAATGATAAAAGGCAAGAACATATAGATCATTGGTAAATATTTCTGCCCCTCTAACCAACACATTTTTGAAATTTTATTGGTCTTAATAATTCAAAATTCTGGTACCTAATCAGAGAACACTTTGAAGTTACAATGTTCTGTGGACCCCAGTTAATGAGACCTAAATAATATTTGTTAATGAATTGCTTTTTATGCCCCCTCCTTGGATTTTGTTTGGATGACAAATGATTTGCTCCCGTAGTGCTCTCTGTGTCCTCCTTGCACAGATTCTGATTTGCCCTAGGAGAATCTAGTCCGCTGCCAGCTAACAGTTGCTAATCTTTACAAAAACATTCCTGAAAGGCAAATGCAAACATCTTTATGGACAGTGCAGTTATGATTGGCCCTCTTAGGGCTAGAGTCTCATTTCCTCTTTCACTGCATGTCCCTCCTCCAGGGATCCCGCTGGAACCAAAGAAACATCAACAGGGTGTGGACAAATGAATACACGTCTTAGGAGTACAGGTTATTTTACCCAATTTCTTAAATTGTCTGCTTTCCTTCTGCTAATTTTTGCATTACAGCTTTGGTAGGTTATTTATGGGTAGTAGAAATATACAGAGGAACACTTTTATGTGGCTTTACTTATTGGCAGTTCATATTTTATTAAATATTATGACTCGTAGCAATGTTATGGAGCACAACATTTTCCTTCCCTTGAACGTCACATACAAAATTCCTTCTATAAATGTATAACATTTGGTATGGAAAGCAGGATCCAATACCGACATCATCATACATCTGTTTTTATTTTATTTTTTTTATTTAAGCAGGGAACAGGAAAATAAAAAAGGTGCGTGTGTGTGGGTGGGGGGAAATATACATTAATGTCCTTATATGGAAATGGTGAACTCCAGAAAATACACCCATGTTTTATGCAGTTACATGAAAGGAAAAAAAAGGATTTGCTTCCAGTCTGTAGAAATGACAGGATACAGACAGTGCTCTCAGCCATGAGCAAAGACAAGATTCTGTGCTTGCTAATCTGGGGATGGTATGGTTTTCAATCGTTATTTGGTCATAGAGCAGACGTTTCACTTTTGTGCAGGAATAATTTCTTTTTAGAAGTTTTGTAAATCTGGCTTGGGAATTTTGAAGATATTTAGACTAATTCTCCTTTCTTCCTGACTTGGCATGCTTGGGAAAACATTCTATGCAAAAGTGATGTATACCTAAATCCATATACACACACACACAAAATCATTATTTTTAGATGATTCCTTATTAATTTTGTCTTAGCCTTTGCTGCTTAACAAGTAGTTCCAAGTCTTAGTGGTTCCAGTAATAAACAATATTTTGTTTTTTACTCACAATTTTGCTGGTCAGATATTTGGAATTGACTTAGTTGGACATTTTTTTTTTTTTTTTAGTTGGAATCTCACTGTGTCACCCAGACGGGAGTAGCAGTAGCACGATCATGGCTCACCACAGCCTTGACCTCCTGGCCTTAGGCAATCCTTTTTCCTCAGCCTTCCATGTAGCTAAGATTGCAGGTGTGCACCACCACATCTGGCTATTTTTTAAAATTCTTTTTGTAGAGATGAGGTCTCACTATGCTGCCCAGACTGGTCTTAAAACTACTGGGCTCAAGCAATCCTCTTGCCTCAGCTTCCCAAAGTGCGGGGATTATAGCTATGAGCCACCGTACCTGGTCTTAGTTGGACATTTCTACTACCTGCCTTACATTGGTTTCTCATGGAACTGCAGTCAGCTGGTGTGTGAACTAAGAGCTGGTTGGTCTCTGTTGCATGTGATTTCATCTTCTTATAGGCTAGCCTGGGATTCTTCAAATGGTGGTAGAAGCATTCCCAGGAGCACTGAGAGGGAACACTCCAGTGTGCAATGGCTTTTCAAGCTTCTTGTACCATATTTACTAATGCTCCATTGTCCAAAGCAAGTCATATACTCAGTGTCAGTGTAGGAGGATACCACTTCACTGGAAGTCATTCCTGAAATAATTTGACCACAGCATCACCGGGGAAAACATACACACACAAAGCACTTAAGGGATAATTAGGTTTACTTGAAAATTTGATGTTGTACATAAGATTTATTTTTATCCATAAATCTCTATTTGTAGTTTTGCAAGTTAATATAAAAAGGCGGTGTTTGTGGGTGGAATTTAAATTCCCAATCAAAATTAAGTCTTTAGTGGACCCTTATTGCCTAGTCTGAAAGAGTAAAATATTATGAAAAATAGCTAAATAAAAATCTAAGATTTGCTGCTTGAAATGGTGTATTCTTAAACAATTAGCAGTCCCCAAGGCACTAAATGGAAATTAAAACTATCTGCTCTTTTTTCTACTCAGATTTATACATCATAATGGATTTGAAAGCGTTTTAGCATAAACTACAAAACACAATTATCACCCAGAAGGGAAAAATTTTTGCTATGCAAGGCATGTTGAATTAAAGCTTTTGTAACAGAAATATTTGTTGAGGTAGGACATAAAAATCTTCTCAAAATAAGCTAGAAAAATAACTACTAGAACTCACAGAAGAGGTGAAAATTGAACAAGTATTAACAGTTGTGAAGAGTGTTGAGTTTCACAAGAGAAGAGTGATAGGGTTGTATGAGAGAATGTTTCCAATTATGGCAAATGTTAATTTCATTTTAACACTTCTAGGCATATATAGAATCTTAAATTACCTTCAATTAAGAATCTGTACACACACGATCTTAAATCAAGAATCAAATATGCAAATTATCTTCAATTAAATTTTTATTTTCTGGGCTAAATTTTACTGTGAAGAAATTATCAGAAAAAAAAAAATATGCTGCCAATCATCAATTTTATTATTCTTGAAAGTTGGAAGGCACATTTCTCTAAAATGCCGGGGTTCTTGTCACAGTGATATATTTTCTGCTTATTTTCTGGAGTTGGGCTCTTAAAGTAATTGACATAGAATTATAAACTGAACACTTTTTAATTCATCTCTAATTTGGGATACAGCTTGTATTACTCCATTCGGCTGCTATAATAGAATACCATAGATTAGATGACAAATAAACAACACAAATTTATTTCTCAGTTCACAGTTCTGGAGTATGGGAAGTCCAAGATCAAAACACCAGTAGACCTGGTGACTGGTGAGGGCATCAATCTCCATAGACATCCATCTTCACACTCTACCCTTACAAGACTGAAGAGGCTAGCTAACCCTTTGGGGTCTTTTTTATAAGGGTACTAATCTCAATTATCTCAGTAATGAGGGGTCTGCCCATATGACCTAATCATCTCCCAAAGGCCCCGTTTCCTAATGCCA
This sequence comes from Tarsius wallacei, assembly GCA_963574415.1. Taxonomy (NCBI): domain Eukaryota; kingdom Metazoa; phylum Chordata; class Mammalia; order Primates; family Tarsiidae; genus Tarsius; species Tarsius wallacei. Next base: position 17,259 of record CAUYQG010132775.1, read on the forward strand.
TCACCTTGAAGATTAAGATTTCAACACAAGAATTTTGAGGTGACACAAATATTTAAAGCATAGCACAGCTATTTCATTACTTTAATTTTGCACTAATGTCATAAATGTTTATCTATGCAATCTATGTCTTGACCCTATATATTCTTAAATAATACCTTTTTGTAGGATTTCCACATGAAAAATGTGCTAACTATAGATATGCAGTCTTTTCATGTTCATTCTTAAAGACTTATTTTTTTCCATACATTAAAATAACCTGAGATTCAGTAAAATAGTGCAAACGTATGCACCAGAGAATATTACATTTAACCTCATACTCTTCAATATTTTTTAGTTTTAATAGAATTCTCTAAATCTAAAATATTTTTAACCTTGTCAAAGCCTTTTGAGATTCAGTTGAAGAGATAGAACTCATATGTATATCATGTAAAGGGGAAAGGTGAATATTAAATCATCTAGAGCTATAGAAGAATTGGTTTTGAGAAATTATTTTCTCCTAAGTTAAACCTTACTTTATATCAGACCAATTTTCTTTTAGAGACAGTGTCTTGCTCTGTCACCCAAGCTGGAGTATAGTGGTGTTATTAAAACTCACTGTGGGCCGGGCTTGGTGGCTCAGCCTGTAATCCCAGCGCTTTGGGAGGCCTAGGTGAGTGGATTGCCTGAGCCCACGGGTTCGAGACCCACCTGGGCAAATTGACGAGCCCTCATCTCTACAATAAATCAAAAATTAGCCAGACGTGGTAGCGCGTGCCTGTAGTTCCAGCTACTTGGAAGGCTGAGGCAGAAGGATAGCCGGAGCCCAGCAGGTCAAGGCTGCACTCCAGTCTAGGTGACAGATTTAAACTCCAACTCAAAAAAAAAAAAAAAAAAACCCTCACTGTGGCCGTGAACTCTTGAATTAAAGAGATTCTCCTGTCTGAGGCTTCTAAGCACCAATACTACAGGCCTGCACCATTACTTCCAGCTAATTATTTTTATTTT
>CAUYQG010132778.1:0-47677 GCA_963574415.1 Tarsius wallacei
ACCTTATAGAGAAAAAAATGGCAAATGCCTTGAAAATAATCTACTCTCTAACTCTTGGGGGTGGTGTTATAATTCTTATTGTTTCAGCTGACTGGTGTGAAAGTCGAGTCTTTGAGTACAGACATGGCTGGGTTAGCATTAAAAAATCCAGTTTCAGTGTTTCTAAGCCTTACTTTCTAAGTCTTCAAGGGCTAAAAGTCCTGGTGTTCACAGAGTTTCCCCACTTTAATGTCTTAAAATGTACTCTTAGATTATCCCAGTGCTGCTCCTTCACTAGGTATGCAAGAAATGTGGGGTCTCAGTTGCAGGCAATTCCACAGAGATGCAAATCCTAGCTAGGAATCTGTTCCAACTTCTGCGAGAAACTCCCATTTGATGTGAGTGGAGCTGGAAGTCGGCTGGGTCTCCACCGTGTTTTCAGTGTTGATGGATCTGGAGCCCATGGAATAATGCCATTCCCAGGAGCCAGAGCCCACTGAATACTCAATGATGCTGGAAAATCCAGTCCATAAGGGCATGCTCATGACACAAAAAGAAGCGTCCCAGTGTGTCATGCTTTGTTACCTTTAGTCCCACAGCAAAGTTGCTTGAGCCCAAACATGTTATAGTGGCTTAATGATGCAATCTTTTACATTGAGAACCTCTTCTCCGCCAGCTGTGAAGAGGAGATTTGAAATTAATCTCCTAGAACCCTGAATCCCCTCCAATCCCCGAGCCCTATTCCTATGTGGATATGGTGCTGATGTGAAATCCTGCTTCAGTGCTTCAAATCTGATAGGGCCATGGGGTGACACTGTTCCCAAAGGAGTAGATGTGAAATTTTAGGCATTGCTGTGAAAAAGTTTGAAGTCATGACTTTTCTTGGTGCCTCAAATCACAACTGCCTAAAATGGAGATTGGCAGCCTTTTTGTAAAAGGCCAGAAGATAAATATTTAAAATTTTGTAGGCCGTAGGGTCTCAGTCACAACTACTCAGTTCTACGATTGTAGTGTAAAAACAGGCCCAGACAATTATGTAAAAAAAATGAACATGGTGGTGTTTTAATCGAGCATTCTTCACAAAATCCGGTGGTAGGTGGTGTTTGGTTCACTGGCCATAGTCTGCCAACCTCTAGCCGAAAGCCTAGCCTTTGGAATTCTCATTCTGCCACTCATATCTATGCTGCATCCCAGCATGTTTTTAATCTCTCTGGGCTTCAGTTTTATCATCTGTAGAATGAGATTGTACCATCCACCTTGCTGGCCTACCATACAGATTGAGAAGATACATGCACACCACACGTGCACACACACATGCCCCACAAAATAACCTGATGGTCACATAGCTAGCATCGTGTAAAAGTTCATTTATTCTCTTCTGCTGTGATTTGAACGTTTGCATCCCTTCCACTTTCAAATGTTAAAGTCTTAGCCTTCAAGTTAACGGTATTAGGAAGTGGGACCTTTGGGAAGTGATTATTGCCCTTATAAAAAAAGAGAAACAAAACAACAACAACAAAAACCTAGAGTGACACTTTGGTCCTTCCACCATGTAAATTTGCAGCAAGCATTTGTCATCGATGAGTTAGACAGCAGGCCCTCACCCGACACGGAATCTGCTTTGATCTCGGGATTCTAAGCCTCCAGATCTGTGAGAAAGCCATTTCTGTTGTTTTTAAGCCACTTGGTTTATGATATTTTGCTATAACTGCCTTAATGAAATAAGATATTTTCCTTTAAGTCTACTCATTTTTTAAAATTTGCAGTCCTCATCAGAGGACCATAGCGAGGGCAATAAGGGATCCCAGAGGTCTTATCTAGGGGTTGATTCTAAAACTGGGAAAAACAGGACTGTGTTTCAGGATCAGAACATAGAGTCCGAAAGTGGTTGTTTCTGGTGATCCCTTTACCGGGAGCTGAGATTCAGGCAAAGAGATGATATGATAGTCAGAGGGGGAAAAAACAAACAAACATACATTTGTTGTACCTGGCAAGAAGACAAACTGCAAAGTCTCCTCTGTACTTCATCCTTTGTCTTAAAATTTGTCAGTAGAAAATAACCACCAAGGTGGTCTGTACTGGAATTGAGTGGAGATCTTCTGGGGGTGGGCCCCGTACTCCCCAGGCTCAGAGGACAACCTCACACACTTGGCTAGCAGCAGGCAGAGTGCCCCTTGTGTGCATGAGGTGGATAGCTTGGCTGAGTGAGGAGGGGCCAGCAAGAGGCTGGGGGGTCCAAGGGAAGCCTTATGAGGTTCCCTCGTCCCTTTATGATGTGGGAGTGTTTCGCACAATTGGTGGGAACCAGGTGTGCTTCTTCCTTTGCACAGCTGGAGTGAAGGAAACTTCAGGGGGTCTTCTAACAAAACATCTCATTTTCTGGCTGCTGAGTTATCAGTCTACCAAACATCCCATGCCTTCATTTCAGCTACAAGACTCGGGCTTTACGATCGGCTACTCACTTGTTAGTTTGTTTTTGGGTGATGATGAACTCATGCGTCTTTGGGATTGGAGCGCCCGATGACTTGAGACGTTTAGTGCAGCCAGGTGGCCAGGAGCACTGGCCCTCCCCGCTCAGGTCAGCCATAACTCGATGGTACTCCCTCTAGCCCCTCAACCCCATCACCACCTTTTGTGGAAATCCCAAAGGATTTTGAAGAGCATGGCCTGGATGCACTCACACCTGCAATATTGTCAAATGGCAAATTTGTAACCCAGGAATTATTTCTATACTTTTACATACATTTGCTTATTGGTTGGATAGAGAAACAGATGCGAATTTTGAAGCTTAGGTTCAAATCTACTTCACCACTTACTTTCAAAATTACCTTAGAGAAGTTTTAGTTTTTCAGAGCCCAAGTGATCTCACTGGAAAAAAGAAGACAAGAAAAATACTTATGTTGTAGGGTTGCTATGATAATGAGTGAGAACAAATATTATAAGACTGATACATCCTAGATACTCAATACCTGGACGCTAACATAATCATTACTAAGTTAAGGAAAGACCAGAAATAGGAAGGGGCAGAGGCAAGATATGTATTTGGGTGAGAAGTGTGAGGTATGTACTGCATGTATTTGGGGGTGAGTTGGGGATAAATTCTGAAGTTCCTCCAAGGTTCTGGAAAGTTTGGACTTTAGTTAGATATTAGGCCTACTTAAATCAGATCATATTAGAAATATGAGAAAGGTTGGTGGCTTAGAGAGAAAAAGTATGCTGCACTGGTAGAGGATAAAGAGAGAACTGTTTATTGAGAGACAATTGCTTGACTGGGCAGCAAAATTGGATATGCAGGGATAGCAGACTTCGGGAAGCATGAACAGGATGCTGGATCCTAGCAGGCCGAGCCTTCCTGGCTCTGCTACTTATAAACTGCATGACCTTGAGCAAGTTACTTAACCTCTCAATGTCGCTCGAAAATGGAAATAGTTATAGTGCCTCCCTTACAGGATTGGAAAGCTCCTAAGGCAGGACTTGGGGCCCGATGAGCATTTTTCAGACAAACGCATAATTCAGAGTAGAAAATCAGTTTCACTTGACCACGGATTGTGAGTGAGGATGTAAGAAGAACAGAAAACAGAAATGAAGTCTCGTCTTAAGAAACTGAGTGTGTGCTGGTGCTGTCCACTGTCATAGGAACAGGAGGAAGAATGAATCTGGGGACTTACATAATTAGTCTGGAGCCTGGAAGAAGGTCTGGACTGGAGAAGTAATTTGGAAATTGCGTCTTGGGAAGGAATAGGAGTGAGTGAGCTCACCCAACAAAATTAGGCAGTGAGACGAGAAGAATGCTACAGACATTTGGGGGTACATTTATATTCTTCGAATGAGCTGAGGTTTACGATTTGAGTAGGAATGGAGCTGACTGACAAGAAGGAAACCAAGAGACACTGGGGTAGTAAAAGCCCAAAGCAGAGAAAACTATGTCTAAGAGGGTGGTCAGCAGGGTAGGGGCCAAATAATTCTATGAATTTATCATTGTTCGATTTCCCTCTCATGGGCCATGTCTCTAATGTTTCTCGTAATGGGACCTGCCTTTTGGCCCCATGAATTTCCAGCTGCTTTCTATTTTCGGTCATGTAATGAGTCCCAGACACATGCACACATCAAATGTGCAGCAGAAGAGAAACTCCACACACACCAGCCCACGTGCACTCAGGCACACAGAAAAGCCTAACCTGGGAAATGAATTAGTTTAGTCGAGAGGGAGCTTTCTGTCTGTGAGCTGAGCACTAATGGCTTTGGGTAAGTTAATGAAAATGGTGCCAATCAGTTCCCCTGCCCTGCTTTCCAGACTTCACTGCTCCCTACCAGACCACAAAGCCTCTTGGATGCCTTGTTTTTGTATTTTGGCCACGTCACACATACAGGTCATCACGGAGACATAGGCTTCATTAAGTCAGCTCGCAGGGTTATCGCATACATTCTTACAACCCAAGCGCCTGGATTTCAGCCTTGGCTCCTCCTCACCCTTGACTCACTAACAATGGGGTGAGCAGAATCTTGGGCACTGGATTGGGAAAGGTCAGCCCGCGGTCATCGGCGCCATCTTTCTGCGTCTGCGAGGGACTTCATCTCAAAAGTCCCAAAGAAAGAAATCCTTTGGGTTTCCAGAGCGCAGACAATGTCTGATTCCACTCAAAACAGAAAGCCTGCATTAAGTGGCCCCTGTGAACACACTCTAGAGCAAGTAGCCGAGGAGGCCACCGCATAGTGTCTCTGTCTCCCAACTCACAGCGAGTCGGGGGAAAGAAAGCCCGTAACAGGCAGCATTGAAGAGAAAGAAAAACAGTGCTTTGGTGATTTGAAGAGGTGGAACAAATGTGGAGTAATTGCCTCTATTTTCAGAATGTTAATGAGATGAAAAGATGGAAAATGGAGAAGTGATTACTGTTGACCCTATGATATATTTCGGAGTTGCTTTTATTTGGGGTGGAAAAAAGTGAAAATTGGAATATGCAGTGAGAGTAATGTTGGCAGAGAGAATTTTTATCAGAGCAATTAGAAAAGGTGAGCTTGATCATTAATTAATTAACGCATATTTATTACATGTGTACAATGCAGTAGGAACTCGGCCGGGTGTTGGACATACAGCGGCCTTGTTGGGAATGTCAGGCACTTGTTGGCATTTTCCGGAAGTCCTTCTGTTGTGCAAAGTGAATGTGGGGTGTGGGGGAGGGTTGTGAGGAAAGGGTTGCATCGGATTCTGTGGTGTTATCACATTCTTACAGAACTCTTCTGAACCTTGACTAAGTGGTTATTTTGCTGATGCATCAGGCATTTTCCTCCTCTCACTTCCACCATTAGTGATGAAAACCAAAGGGTAGGAATAAATTGTCCATTCCACAAGCCATTTGTAGAGATGTTTAGTTAATGGATAGAAAATGCACGGTAGTTAAATGTTAATTAATTCCTTTTTGAGCAGCATATTCATTTTATGCTATTTATGAGAGTTGTCTTGTAAACAGATTCCTATTACTTTGGTTCAACCATTGAATTTCTCCAAGTCACTTATCCTAAATGTTCATTAATTTCGACTAGCTCTAGAGACGAGATTCTCACTGAACGTTCCCACAAATGCAACTCAAAGCAAGGACCGCGTCTGCCTCGTCCTCTCAAACAACGCTTGCTAAAGAAGGAGGAGCATTTGAGGGAGCTTCAGAGACAGGATCTGATGAAGATAATGATGATGATGATGATAGGGTAATGGAGATGGCCATGAGGGCGATGACAATATTGGCTCCCTTCCTGTTTTGATCCCAAATGAAGGTGAGAACTGTGGTGTAACTTGCCTATCCAGGTGTATTCTAGGCATTTTGTGTTTCTTAATAGGCATACAAAAAATGTGTTCACTGGGGAGAGTTCGTGAGCCATTCTAGCTTGGAAGGGCAGCTGAGAAATGAATGGACCAAACAGATTTACCCATCTGCCAGGAAAACGCAGTTAACCTTCAGCCGATGTTGGGGAAGAATTTGAAGGCAACCTGGCCTAAGTACAAATCCAAGGCCAGTTATGAGATTTTTGGATGATTATGTGGATGCCGTCTCCCATTCCTCATCTGTAAATGGGACATAATTTCCCACCTCTCAGGGCTGTTGTGAAGGTTTAATTGGGTCACGGAGTCACGCTTTCCCATAGTTTCTAATGCATAGGTTGGTCTCCAGAAATGTTCTCTCCTCCTCACCTTCCCCCATGATCACCAGTTTTCCCACTTATAAAATGGGATAATGATGTGTGCATCAAATGCGATCATGTATGTGAGAGTACTCTATACAGCAGAATCTGTTGTAATCTTGCAAGTGTTAATTAAACCCTGATGAGAAATGTGCTATTTGGAGCAAGCAGGTCCTTTTCAAGGTCCTGACAAATCTTTGGGATTTTTCAAGTCCCTCTGACTTTGAATACAAATGCAATGTCGTCGTCAACCCCAGTGGAGAGCTATAGCCATCCTTCCGATCAGTGGGTCGTGGGACGGCTGGAAGGTGGAAGCGGAGGGTGAGATAATGAAACTGCCCCCGTGGAAATTGGCTCTGCCATCCTGGCTGCAGAGGAAATGGTGATCCATCTGTAGCCAGTTGGGAAGAGACAGAGCGAGAGACGAGGGCACTGCCGCGGAGCTGCCAGGAATTCATGAGGCTTTGCAAAGTTCATCTGTTCCATGGTTGCCACAAAGGGCAAAGAGAGCTGGGCCCCAGCTACGGAGAGGGAGGCTGCTGGGGGATCGTCATTGCTAGGCCCCTGGGATGCCCATTGAGGATGGATCTGACTCGGTCCCTTCTCTTAATGGCCCGCGTGGCCCAACTGCACAATGCCTGCCGCTCCCACCCGCTCCCACTCGGCCCTGCCCGCTTTTCCCCGGGAGACAGCTGCATGTGGCCACTCCCCCAGCAACCAACAGAGGGAAGGCGGGAGGCGAGCCGCTTCTGCATGATCCGTCTACACCCTGGCTCCTCTTCAACCTGATCAGGATGCAAATAACTCCCTACGTTCCTGCCAAACTTCTTTATTGAAACATTGAGCCATCTTGTCTTTATTTTACATTTTAAACAGGCAAATTAATTTTATTAGCTAAACCACTCTGGAGGAAGAAAGGGGCTTTTTCCCTTGGATGCCATGACATCATCTCATCTGTCACCTTTTAAAAGCCCTGGGTTTGGCATCAAGCCTCTTGGCAGCTTCTACGCTGGGCGGCAGCAGCTTTAAAGAGAGAGAAAAGGGGGAAAAGGCCATAAAGTGAATTGACTGTTGGAAATTTAGTGACATGGCTACAAAGAATCAGACAGGAGAGCCAGAGCCCGAACAGCTGCTGCGGCCTTAAGAGTCTGAGCTCTCTGGCAGCCGGGCGTGCCATGGCGGATGCTGACTGCGGCCGGGGTGTTCGCGGTGATTACAACGCGGGTAGGGTTTGAAATCGTGTGAGGGCCCGCGTGCGAAGGAATGACGGTTCCTCGCCCCCATTCAAGCTCCAGGGACGTGGGAAGCATCTGATATAGGAAGGGGTGAGTTTCTTTCACTGACTCTGCACACGTTCTGTTCTCTCGTGATTCTGGGCCCCTTGGGCCTTGGAAGGTCGAATCAGCACACATCGCTTCTCAATAATCACTGTCACCATGATTCAGGCTACTGTAGATCATCGCTGGGCTTCTGGCGTCTTCGGGCTGTCATGCTGTTTTGGGTCAGGATCCCTGGGAAACAAATATTTAGATGGAGATCTGCATGCAGGAGCACTCCTAGGGAGTGTTCTGGGCATCACGAACCCTGAGCGGTGAGGGTAGCGGGCCTGGGCACAAGTGATGCCATTGCAGCAAGGTCTCAACGGACCCCATAGGGAGCTCTGGAGCTCAGACAGCCCTTCGGAGCCACCTCCGACAGAAGCCTTTGTCGCAACACCGGTCGGTCATCTTACACTAGTGGTCCCCTGGGAGGGACGTGCCTCCCTGTGCCAGCTTCTTTGAGCCAAGGGCTATAGTCAGAGGGGAACTTCACCATAAACTGCCAGCTGCCGACAGGACTGGGAGTTGTGTCTTAGTCCTGAAAGGGGACTCTGGGAGGCACACCACAGTATCCACCACATTGTTCCCCTTTCTCTCTTGTGTCCCCATCATCCGTTGTCTACACTCTATTATCTTCTCTAAATGCGATTTAATATGCCTTTTACCTGCTTATAGATTCATCAGTGGCTCCTTATTGCCTCGAGGTCCAAATCCTTATATGCCAGAGGTCCCCAGCCAGGACCTGGCGGTGGACTGGTACCACTTGTGGCCTGTAAGGAACCCAGCCGCACAGCAAGAGTTGAGCAGCGGGTAAGCGGAGCTCAGCTTGCTGTCAGATTGGCAGGGACATTGGATTCTCACAGGAGCGCAAACCTTACTGTGAACTGCCCATGTGAGGGATGTAGGCTGCGAACTCCTTATGAGAATCTAATACCTGATGAAACCCACCCCCTCCTCCCTGTTGCCCCATCCGTGGAAAAATTGTCTTCCAAGAAACCAGTCTCTGATGCTAAAAAAAGGCTGAGGACTGCTGTTATATGCCCCCCTGCCCCCCGCAAGGACCTGATTGCAACGACTCTGCCTGGATTTCCAGCCTTCTCTCTCTCTCTGTGTCTCCACCTGTCAGGCAAGGGCCACTGTGTGTACTGTTTTCACTCTCTGCAGTGCCTTTTCCCCTCTGCCCCCTATGGTAGAGTATTCTTATTCATTCCACTTCTCTCCCTAGTTTGGGGAACTCTCGTTGTGTGAGAAAAAAGTGGGGAACTTCTTGGGCACCTGACTCGGCTTGTATGGCTGGGAGTTTCCACCCCAGGTTTTGTATCTTGAGCTCGTGACAAAAAGCGAAGGAACAGTGAGGCTGAAATACTGACCCCAGTGGCAGCATCGTCAAGCAAGAGTGACTTTGAGCTCAGCAGCAGGTCCAGGGGGTGTCTCGGCCACCAGTTTCACTCGATGCCTCATGCTTTCTGAGCTTCTTTCTTTTTTTTTTTTTTTTTTGAGTTGGAGTCTCACTCTGTTGCCCAGACTGGAGTGCAGCGGCCACTCCCGGCCACCGCAGCCTCCGACTGGGCTCCGGCGATCCTTCCGCCTCAGCCTTCCAAGTAGCTGGAACTACAGGCGCGCGTTACCACGCCCAGCTCATTTTTGATTTATTGTAGAGATGAGGTCTCGCTTGCCCAGGCGGGTCTCGAACCCGCGGGCTCAGGCAATCCACTCACCTCGGCCTCCCAAAGGCGCGGGATTACAGGCTGAGCCACCGAGCCCGGTCTTATTTGTGTTTCTAAAGTTTAAACTGTGATATTAAAAAATACTATTACAGAACTAAAAAAAAAAACACACAATTTCATTAATTACTAATAAGAAAAATTTCTCTATTAAGCATAGTGATTAAATTATATGTTGTCTTACCTTCGAACCCAAAACTACAGTCATTTTGAAAACATAAAAAAAGACTAAGAAACAAATGTTTTTCTATGAATACTTTGAAAAATAAATATTAACAGCTAAAAGTTGACCAATTCTTTGTTCTTGTTACCTCAGGCTGACTGGAAATATTCAGAATGAGAGCCCACAGTTCCGCTCTCAGTGCTGTGGGGCTTCCTTGTCTGACGTATTGCTGAGCAGCAGCACTATCTTGCTCTGCTAGAACTGTCAAAAGATTATTAAAATCTCATCAGAAAATTCATAATGTCAGAAATATCACTGAAATCTTTAATTATAAGTCTTTTAGGAAGCTTTCATAAGCATTTAGTCCTTATGACTAACATAATTACATTATATCTTAGTCTTTTTTTACTCTCCAGATTTTGATATGACCCTATTTACAGCCCTCCAGGTTTCAAGCCTTAAGCTCTTACACCTCCTACCCAACCTGGAAAAAGCATCTTATTGTAGGGACCCTGAGAGATCACTTTGCTTTAAAAATAGCTCCATGAAAACTAATAATGTATACATGTAAAATAATTTTTGAATTCCATGATCAAGTATCTACAGAAACTCCAAATTTCTTATGCATAGTCTACTTTCATGAATGGTCTAATATTTGGAAGTAGTATAGTACAAAAAGCATCATGGCTAAGAATTATATAAGGATTTAAGATAGCTATTTAGTTAGATGACTTGTTAGCTATTTGTCAAAATGAACAGAAAAGAGTGATTTTTTAAAGTAAAAACACAAAAGATCTGATAACATTTTCGGGACATCAAAATTATTGTAAGCTGCCAAGTTCACAAAATTAAAATATCTTTTGCTTTCATTTTCATTTTTTATTTTCTTTAATGAAAATATCAACTATTCAATCTGGAAATAGAGGCCACAAAACCAAAATGGAACAAAAACAAAGACATACTAGACAACTCTGATGTCTATCTAACAGTACTGTTTTCTTATATTTTCTCCTTTAAAAAAACGGGAGAAAATCTTATACTAAATGTAAATGACATGAGCAGAAGAAACAAAGGGATCATAGGAAATAAAAAAGAGATGAAGCATATTCTTTAATTTGTAATTGCACTTAATGAAAGTGTCAATTCACACAAATGAAGTCTTCTAAATAAATATGATTTTGCAAAACTGAACTAAAGAGTTTGGCACATGACAATATAATTGTCACAGAGGTTTATTCTGACACAAAGACCAATCTGTACTTCATATTTCAAAGACAAAACAGAATTTATTAAAACAAGGAAGAGAATCTTCAAAAGATTGGAAAAAATTATTCCCAGAATAGTAGGAGTCACATTAGTTATTAAGTCTTACTGTTGTGACCAGTCATCAGGAACCGTTACAGTTATATTTTGTCCTGATGCAAAGACATATTCCCATTAACTCTAATGAGAGCTGTGTGGGTGCATCAAAGAGACAGCCTGCCTCTTTTATTTTAAAATGAAATTCTAATGCTGAATGGATTAAGCTAACATCCCTGAGAGATGTATATCTGCATTTCCTTTTTAGTGAACCAGCTGTGTACTTCTTTATTTACCATTTACTGATAAACCTAAAATGATGCATTTTCCCCTTTTTAAAAGAATCCTGTTATATAATCTGTGTGGTTAAATATTTAGGTTTATTTAGGTTTTTTCCTCTTTAGGTTTTTAGTTTTTCAGAGATTAAATTTCACTTGGAGGTATTTGAGAGTAGACAATTGCCTCATTTTTCAGAAATTATAAAAAATATAATTAAAAGCTTACCTTTTTGCCCAATACGTACATGCTCATTTTCAAAAAGTTCTAGAAATGTTAATGAAAATAAAATTATTAGGCACAAAGTTGATCAACCACATATAGAACAATATTAGGTACATTAATTTCTGGTATTGATATTTTTAATTAATTATTTTAAAAGTTGGATGGCTCTATAGAAAACTACAAGAATATCTATGCCTTAAGCATATGAAATTTTTTCTGAATTGTTTAGTGTGTAGAAGTTAAAAGCGTAAAAGGCATTTAATCAGGAGAAAAAATTTGATGAATTAATTTTTCCTTTGTTATCATAAGAGAATATATTCTTAATAACATGAAAATATTTCTGTCTATTCATCTTTAATTTTGTTATAAAAGAAAAACAAATTTTTTGACAATTTCATTTACAAAGTCCTATTTCCACTCCAATTTAACCAATGAATATCTAATACAGTATTTCTAATGAAAGCCTTCCTACTATATAGGTAAAATCCCACTATACAAGTGCCATTTTAAAAGATTATATGAGGAGAATTACTTTTTTTAAAGTACAAATCATAATGGAAAAAGACTTATAAATATATTAAAATTTAAAAAAAACTTCTGTTCGTAAAAAAAAAAGTGAGAATAAAAAGGTAAGTAACAGAGCGGAAGGATATATTTGTGATACATATATCTGGCAAAGGACTCCCATTTCAGGATACATTAAAAAACTCCTGGTAGAAAAACACAGACAACTGTCAGACACAAAAAAGTAAAATATTTGAACAGAGTTTCTTCAGCTAAGAGGTGACCTAAAGGACTAAGAAACATATGAAAATTGCTCACCCACATTAGTCATCAGAGAAATGCAATTAAAACCATTATGAAATACACAACTGCCACAATGGATAAGATAAAAAGAAAAAACAACGGACAATTCTAAATGCAATAGATATGGAGCACATGAACTTCTCATACAAAGCCGGGGGAAGTGTAACTTGATAAAACAACTTTGGAAAACTGTTCAGCAATATCTACTAACACTGATCATATGCATATCCTATGACAACTGACAATTCACTCTTGAGTGTATACCCTAATGTGTACATATGCACATCAAGAGACATGTACAAGAATATCCACAGAGGCACTACTGATAATAACCAAATAGTGGAAACAAATTACTATCAATAGTACACTAGATAAACAGTGGTATATTGATGCAATAGATTATATTACAGCAATGAGAATGAATTATTTATAGTTCTACACAACACTATGGATATTACAAACAAAAGCAAAAGAGGTCACACGCAAAGGAATATATACCATATGATTCCATTTCTATAAAGTACAGAAACAGGTAAAACTAATTTATGACGTCAGAGATCAAAATAGTTGTTACCCATGGGAGTGATAGAGTCTGGATGTGTGCTTAACGGGGCTTCTGGGATGCTGGTAATATTCTGTTTCTTGATCTGGTTGGAGGTTACACAAGTATGTTAGCAGATCTGTATGTGAAGGAGCCCCCCCAAAACAATCCAGAATTATTTTTTGGAGGGCAGGTCCCTTGTAGTACATAGGCGTACCCCACTAGGTGGGTGTTCTAGAAACCCATTGGCATAAGCGTACCAGCTAATGTTGCGAGAGGCTACATTTGGCTTTAGTGAATTTTTTTTTTTTAATTCTTTCAGTGCATTTGCCCATTTCATGATGGGTGATTAACAAGTGCTCCTGCTCTCACTGTATTCAGTGTTCAGCAGTGTTCAGCATGACCTCCATGGCCCACTCTCCCTATTCACTGGATCTCACCCCAAGTGACTTTTTCTTTGTTTGTTTCTCCAGATGAAAAAAGTCCTCAAAGAAAAATGTTTTGCCAATGTGGGAGAGGTGAAACAAAAAACAGCAGAAATACTAAAAGACAGCAAAATCAACGAGTTCCAAAACTGTTTTGAGCAGTGGAAAAAACATCTTGATAGGTGTATTGCATCAAACGGAGAGTGCTTTGAAGGTGACTGAGGTTTAAACATATAAAAATAAACAATTTTTTATAAAAAAACTTTGGGGTTTTTTGGAACCCTCTCGTATTTACTATTTGTATACTTTTCAGTATGTATGTTATACTTCTATAAAAGTTATTTTAAAATTAGAGCAAAACAAAAAACTGTAAAACCATGAGGAGAAGAATTATAGATCTTTTCCCTACCCTCTATCCCAGAGAAAATCAATTGTTCAACTTCCTTTCCTCCTCCTTATCCCCACCTCCTGAAACAGGAGTAGCGCTAACTGGATTTGTTAGATTCCACAAAAGCAATCAGGCAACCTTTTCTAATGAATCAGTTAACTGTGTGTTACAGGTCATGAGCTTACTTATGACTCTCTCAGTAAGTAAAGCCTGGGTTCCCTGGCAACATGGCAGCCATCTTGGCACTTGATTCTCTTCTGACAAGAATGCTCAGGGGAGACTTGGGTATGGAAGTAGTGGGAGACCTGTCCTGGGCTAAGATTTTCTAGAAAGTCTATTTTGTGATATCCAGCTTTAGCCCAGTTGGTACTGTTACTGTACTTCTGTCTTCCATTTGTTACTGTTTTTTGTATATATAGCTCTCTTGGGAAGAGGGGAAGGGATGGACATTGCTAGGATGAAAGGGATGAATAGGCCAGGGCAGAATATATGTAATCCAAGGGAACCTAAATGTAGATCAAACTACATCGTGACTCCCAACAACGAATAACAGAAGCAGCCAGTTATCTGATAACTGAAACACTTTAAAAATCTAATTTTAGTATATAAAATTATAACACTAAGGCAAAATCAGAAGAATTTTCTTAATCAAAGAAAAGTTAATGTGTCTTTGGCATATTTTCAGTACTGGATAATTTTTTGGATTTAAAAATATCATCCATAAAGCTGGGTTTTTAAAAAAATAAACAGAATATTTGAACAAGAGTACCCTATTTTTTTATTCTAACTAATGTCTCTGATGTAACTGCTTGAACAGATTATACAATGACCAAGGAAAGTACCTGGGATCCCTACTGACATAAATCATTTTCTACCACTAAAGTATTTAAATATATTTATTTTAAAGACTGTATGTAAAATAACAATGAATTTTCATTTTAATTAGCTATGATTGCCGAGGCATAGTAACCAAAGAAGACGATGCATTAGTGAATACTGCAATAGCATGAGATGGCAGATGCAGCACATTAGAGTAGGGTTGAGTTAATCCAAAAAACTTTAAGAAAATGACAAAGTATATTACAGGTACTGGAGACAGTTTTCACATAGAACCCCATTAAGTGGTTCTTATCAGTTATTTTGATAAGCACATTACAAAATTGGCCTATGCCAATTTTGTTCATACTCCTTGACTAAAGATTAAGTTAAAATTTTTCTTAAAATTCAAATTATGATGCTTTTATGTCCATTTCAATCAGTGTAATTTTATGCAGTTCAAGATTTCCTTCTCCTAATATTTCAAGAAATGTTTTATACTTATAATTTTCATTGAATGATCAAGTATTACCCAAAGTAATACAAAATAATAATAATCAAAATATTTCTTTGAATAATGTAACTACTCAGTTATATGAAAAACAATAATTTTGCTTTCTAAATGCTATTTTCTAAATCAAGCATAAACAGCCCAAAGAAATCAGAACCAGAATTTCCAATTTATACCCTAATTCTATTTTCTCAGCATATTCTGAGTAGTACTATGTTAATAGATGCATTTATATTAGTATATTTTGCTTGCGGGGGGGCGGGCATTTGTTAAAATGAGTGTGGGAGATGCTAAGCTAAAATAATTTACTTAAGACTTCCTAGACTTTAAGATAGTAACACACACTGTATAACTTAAGAGGGTATTTGGCACAGCCCTTCCCAAACCTTATTTGACAAGAAGTTTCCCTTTTTCACAAGGAGTCTCATAAGTGTTCCGTTGAACACATTTCTGGAAATGCTGCACCAACTAAAGATGCTTTTTTCTTTTAGAAATAACAGGCTGTAAAAATGTCTATACAGCAGAACCCTCATCTAATAAGATTCACTATTAGTATACTCAGACAATAATGTCACACATATAACACCCCCTTTATCATGAAGTCTTATGAAGAATGCTGATCCTGCTAACTTAGTTAACATTGGGCCTATAAATGGTTTCCATAGTGTGTGTGTGTGTGTGTGTGTGTGTGTGTGTGTGTGTGTGTATTTAAAACAAATGCATGCTTATGAGAGTTTGTAGAAACAATGGCTATGACTAATGGTTTTTTATTGTTGTTTTACTGTTGTCAAATAAGAGCTTTTCTCCTGACTTTTACATAAAACCTGATACATTGGTAAGTGAGAAAAGCACTTCAAATACAATAATAATTGAATAATGGTAATGATAAAACATAGGTTATACAAGTTCTAAAGATGACTAAGAAGAACATGATTCCTGTGAGTCATACTTACATTTAATTCTAAATTCAAAACTTGCCTTTAGCCAAACACAAGTATTAGCAACACTTACAAATGTCATTACGTTTCCAATTCAACCAAAACCATAGACATAGAATAAAAATAAGGAATTCTAGGCAAAAGTAGTCATATATGATCCTGTTCTTTACAAGTAATACTGTTGCCTAGCAATTCACAAGTCAGACAAACATTCAAGTTCTATACCACAAAAACAATTTCATCAGATGAACACAAATTTGACCCAATTTTTAACAGTCCTGCTTTGAAAAGTAGGGGGAGAAAAATAGCCATATCAACTAAGAGATTACCAACTTCCTTCAGGCAGGCTTAGGTGCTCTTTCATCTGCTCCAACTGCCCTTTATATATAGTAATAGCAAATACCACACTGAATATTATCTGTCACTTACCACTGTTTTCTTCCCTAAAAGCAAAGACTGTGTCTTATGTCTGTTATTCACCCGTCCCTGGCCCTCAGCAGAGTTGCAAACACATACAAGAAAAATATAAATACAATTCAAGGTTGATGTTACAATTTCTTTCTTTTTCTTACACATGGCTATCACTTGCCATGAATAGAAGATATTTTATTCTATAAGATATTTTATAATTTTTATTTCTTATAAAATAAGAAAAGGCTATCAAAGCTGGCAGGAAGCAGCATAGTGTAGCAGACTTTGGAGGCAGACAACTTTGTTTTGAATCCTGGCTCTACCACTTACTAGCTTTGTGACCTTGAGCAAACTACTTAACATCTCCACTTCTACCATCTTAAGTGGTGATAATAATCCTATCTCACATCGTATAAGAAAATAAAAACCATAATGCAATGCCACTATACACTAGCAGACCGAGTATAACAAAAAAGGTGAAATACACCAAGCATTAGTAAGGACATACAGCAACTATGACTCTCATACATTGTTGGTGGAAGTATAAAGTATGACCACTTTTGAAAACTCACTAGCAGTTATCTACTAAAGCTGAATATATATCAACCCTAGAACCCAGAAAATGCATTCCTAGGTATGCACTCAACAGAATGTTGAGTTCACCAAAGACACATACAAGAATGATCATAGTAGCCTTATTTGTACTAGCTCCAAAGTAGAATAGATCAATAAAGGTGTGGGGCATATGCATACAGTGGAACACTAGAAAGCAAGAAAGTGATTTACAAATATAAGCTGAATCTCACAAACATAATTTGAACAAAAGAAGTTTAAACATCACAGAAATACACTGTATGCTTCCACTCATATGAAGATCAAGAACTGGCGAAACAAATCTCAAGGCTGCTAGTAATCAAAATGGTGGTTATCTTTGAAATCAGAGGTAAAGATAAAAGAGGATAGAAAGGGGCACTTCTTTTTATTGTTCTGAATGATATCTTGATAGGTGTGTTCAATTTGTAAAAATTCATTGAGCTGTCCTCTTGTGATATATGTACTTTTCTTATGTATTATACATTAATAAAGTTTTTAAAATGGTAATAATACATATCTTACAGAGTTTCTGAGAAGTTAAATTGAGATAATGTCTATGCAGCACATAGTATGTGCTTGCTCAACAATCACTTATTATGTGGTAATAATAGAAATTATTATATAATATTACTATTATAATAGTAATAATACATAGCCAACTTCCTTATTTTTTTATATTAAAAACAAGTCTAAAGAAGTATAGTGATTTTTCCAAGTCACTCTTCCAGTGGCAGAGGAGAATTGCCTAACCCCTGTCTAGCACTATTTCCAGTATAATACAGAATTCCCAAACTTTAAGTCAATTTTTACTTCACTTTTGTTACAGTTAAATACCAATCTGGTCTTTTTAAAAAAGCACATTAAATGTATGCACACACACACAAAAAAAAAGTTAGAGAAACTGGATGATTAAGGTTTTAAAAACACTATTTTTAAAGCTTAAGTCTACTTGAGGTAGATGCCAATGTTCACTCAACTTGGTGATATGAAAATAAAAATAGTAATGGCCAAGAAAGAGAAATATGAGTGTTGCCAAAGGAGATTCTGCCAACAAAATAACTTAGATATGTCTAATGAATTTTCAAAATTAAAGAACTTCAAATAAAAAGACAAAATTTAGTTGAACTTTGATAATTATAACATATAGGATTCTAGTCAATAATTACCAGTAACCAAGAGAGGCAAAAGTATGCTAAGTTTGCAGATATAAAAAGTTGCTAGTGTAATTTGGAAGTAGCAATATGATTCTTAAACTCACTCTCGGTTATCATTAATTATATGCCATATGGAAGAAATACTAACCAGGAGGCACTTGTGTAGAATCATCTATACCCAGTTGTCCTGTGGTTAAGCCAAGTTCTGCAAAGCATTCTTTCTGAAAAATAACAAAAGCAGAATTAACATAGAACTCAGACTTTGCTGTAGAATACTAAAAGATCAATTTCACCTAAACATTAGCTTAAATAAAAATCATGATATAAAATCAATCTTTGCTTCATTTAAATGTCAAAAAAAGAAAAAGACATAGACTCTAAATAATAATGAATTTATCCAAAACTAGGGAGCAGAACAACCATAATTCTTTTTACTACAGGTATTACTATGCAATATTTATTATTTTCATGCAAAATAAACATGAATAGAAAAGATATAAGCATTTAGGAATAATTTATATATATATATATATATATAATTGGAAAGAAACAAACTTTCTCTAAATGAGGAGCCTTTAATAGTAACTTCCTTTCTTCTAAATTTAACTAAAAAAAGTTTTTACTTCGATGCCTTTTGACCTGTATGAGTGTTTCCATTGTTTTTATTTATTTTATTTATTTTTTTTATTTTTTGAGTCGGAGTCTCACTCTGTTGCCCAGATTGGAGTGCAGTGGCCGCTCCCGGACACTGCAGCCTCCACCTGCTGGGCTCCGGCGATCCTTCCGCCTCAGCCTTCCGAGTAGCCGGAATTACAGGCAGCGCTACCACACCCAGCTGATTTTTTGATTTATTGTAGAGATGAGGTCTTGCCAAGTTGCCCAGGTGGGTCTCGAAACCACAGGCTCAGGCAATTCACTCACCTCGGCCTCCCAAAGCGCGGGATTACAGGCTGAGCCACCGAGCCCGGCCATTGTTTTTTTAAACCTGTTTTTCAAAAATAGTTCTTAATTTTGTCTTTTTAGGTAATTAATCAGTAAGGTAAGACTGATAATTACCCTTTTGAGTAAAGAACTACTAACACTCAAATCTTTCTTGAAACACACACACACACACATGCTCAATATATATAGCATTTATCAATTTTATCTTCTAAAATCATTATCTAAAATTACCAATATAATTCTATATTTGTGTTTTCTATGGTTCTGTACTACACTCAGCTCTTAGTCAACTAAACACTGCAAATATCCAAAACAACTTAAATTAATTTTTAAGTAAAATTGGTCTATCAAGTGCTCTGCTAAAATAAGAATAAATTGAATTTATTCTCCAGACTTCCTCCACTTATCTAGGAATGTCTAGGGAAAATAATCATGTTTGTCTGGTATTTTAAAATATATAAAGACCTCATATTATTCACATTATTTTATTCCCTAAGTAATTAAATATTTCTATTAATATTTGCCTCAGTGTTTTGTTACTATTCTAATTGCTAAAAGCATACTTCCTTTTCCTTTAAAAACATGGAGTTAGTTTTAATCCTTTCTAATTATCTATTATTATTTAGGCTATTAGTTTATTACTATCCCTCACAAGACAGTTATTCAGCCTAACACACACATACAAACATAATTTATTCTTGTATTGATTTGAAATAACTATCATTATATTTCAATTTTTAACTAAACTTTATTTTATCTTCACTTAAAAAAAGCACTGCATCTTATGTTGCCAATTTATGATAGAAAGGTAAAAAATTAATGTTATTCTTCCATTTTCAACCACTATCTTCCAGTATTTTAAGACATTCTTCTTCAATGAAATCATCAGATTGTTAATGATAATGCATTTCAATTTTTTAATAACCTTGATCCTCATACTATAGAAGAAACTTAGGCCCAATAAACACTTTGATATTAGGTTCTGTAATCAAAATGGAAAATTTTACTAACACATGTTAAGGAGCACAAACAGAACTCTGAATATCCATTTTCTACCTCATTGTTCTGGACTATTTTTTATTCAGCATCAGCGGGTATGGGCCCTAATCTCAGATTTCCTTTAGAATTCATCCCAGGTATCATGCCTTCTGGAAAACCTTCCTTGATATTTGAGGCTGATATAAGCAACTGTCCATGTACATGTATGATCCTTGATCAACTTCTTTCCAAGCACATAATCACACCATATTGAAATTGTCATTTTACCATCCACCTCCTCACTAGCCTGCAGTTCCTCTCTCTTATACATATTTGCATACCACCCCCTCGTACGTAGCATAGTGCCTGACATAGCAGAGGGATTCAATAAACACTGAACCACACTACTGAGCTCTAGTCCCAACCTGCTGCCTCCACATGACTGACTTAGTAAACAGGAGTTAGTTACAACTTCACTTTAAAGTTCATAAATCTTAGTTATAAGGAATTTCCCTTTAACGTGTATGAGTCTACATGACATTGTAACTAAGCTTAAGGGCTACCCGTTACAGGATAGGACTCACTGAGACTCAACAAGTTCAGTACTCACACAGACAGACCAGGGTAACAGATAAACCATGCATACTGAATCATTCCATCACCAGGCCACATGATATAGGGAAAGCAGGGACAACTATCCCTAATGACTGCAGAAGACTAACCATACCTGACACGCATAGCACACTTTATTGAAAATTAGCAACTGGACACAGTGGCTCCCTCCTATAATCCCAGCACTTTGGGAAGCTGAGGTGAGAGGATTACTGGAGTCCATGGGTTTGAGACCAGCCTGGACAAGTTGACGAGATCTCATCTCTATAATAAATCAAAAAATTAGCCAGGTGTGGTGGCACGTGCCTGTTGTTCCAGCTACTTGGCAGGCTGAGGTGGAAGGATCACCTGAGCCCAACAGGTCGAGGCAGTGGTGGCCATGAGTGTGCCACTGTACTCCAGCCTGGGCGACAGAGTGAGAGACTCCAACTCAAAAAAAAAAGAAAGAAAGAAAGAAAGAAAAGAAAATTAGCCACAGGCTTTTGGTTCTCCAACTGCAAAGAATGCATTCACACCAACTTACGGTCCCTTCAGATAGACGGAACACACACTAGTCCCACTCACACATATGCTGAACCTTTCCTAAATTGTTCTCTCCCTGCTTCTTTACCTGGAAGTTTACCTAGCAAACTCCTTTAAGACCTACTTCAAATGGACATGCTTCTGAGAAGACTTCCACCACTTCCAGGAGAAGAACCTGCCACTTCCCCTTCTGTACAGCCATAGCACTTTGTACAAATTTCTACTTAGAAGACTTCTAATACTTTAAAAAATCAATTTTTATCAAAGTTATAGTAGTAATGGCTAATAGATACTGCTTACTATTTCAAGTACCATCTACATGCTTTATACATTATATTAGTTTCATAGAACTGCCATAAAAAAGTATCACAAGCTGGGTAACTTTAAACAGCAGAAATTTATTATCATAGTTATAGAGGCTGGAAGTCCAAAATCAAGGTATTAGCAAGACTTGCTCTCCCTGAGGGCTGTAGGGAGAATCTATCTATTCCATGTATTTCTCTTAGCTTTGGGTGTTGCTGGCAATCCTTGGGGTTCCTTGGTTTATAGATGCATCACTCTAATCTCTGCCTCCATGTCACAGGAATTTTCCCTGTGTTCTCTTCTGTGTCTCTTCTTTTGATAAAGATTTCCTCAGCTTTGTTTTTAATTCTTGTGTGTGTGTGTGTGTGTGTGTGTGTATCATATTCTTGAGTTCAACAAACTCTTTTTCATTCTCTAATGTTTTGTTATTTCAATAAAACTCTGTTCTTATTTTATGAGTAATGTCCTCTCTTATCTTTGAAAATATTAATGGTTTCTTTAAAAGTCTTATTTTGGGAAGAATTGTAAATGACCTTGGGTTTACCTTCTCCTGGCACTGTTGCCCTAAAAATGTACTAAAAAGTGCTAGAGGAATACTAGCTATACTACTAAGTAATGCTATTTGCTGAAAAAAGTATGACCCTTGACTGGTAAACTACATCTGAAATGGAGAACGGTGAGTGGTCTCTAAAAATTAATTGGAAAACACATGGCTTGGCCACCTTGTATGATGTTTTTTAAGAAGACTTAGAAGCTATGCTCACATGCGTTACAAGAAATGGTTCTTATTCTGTATGAGACTTCCTTATGTTGTGCCTATGTGACTTTGTCACTTTCTATTGTGTGCATTCCTTGTGGGGGCTGGAAAGTAGCATCTGGATGGCTGTAAGAACTCCCAGTGATGATCTACCTGATAACGGCATGCTAGTGAACTGACAAGCTATGTTTTCTGTCCTGTCTCATTCTACAAATCTCAGTGAGCCTGGTGCCTGGTTATGATCTATTGTATCCTGTAAGTGTGAATGTAAATCCAAACCTGAAATGCCCATTAGCAGTCATTCCCTACATTGGTTATTATTGTTTTTTGCTTTCTGGGGTTTTTTGTTACTGTTGTTTTGCTTTAGTTTTCGTCTCTGCCTTTCAAATGGGAAGAGTTCAAGTGTCTGGTCATCTTAGTCTAGTCATTTATACTTAGGAATGAGACAATAAAAACTGACTGGAAGCACTGTCTGCAAGGATTGGACATAGAGTGTGGTGGGCAATTTTGTAAGAATTCCCCACATCCTGCTAGTCTCTTTTCTCTGGTATTCTAGAGTTGGTGAAGATTGGGAAAGGAGAGGGTGAAGGGTGGGAAAGGCATAGTGGTAGTCATAGGAATGAGAGTGTTAGTCTCACCATTCAGCAGACTTTCATTTAATCCCTGTTTTCAATACTGAGGTCTCTAAGTCCACAACCTTTCTGATTCTGTATCTCTAGTGAGTATACTTCAGGTCTCCTGTGTGGGAGGAGGAGTCATCTGAGTATGCATGGTGATTGGAATCTGGGGGTCTAACTCTTCCTGACACAGACTTCCACATAACCTGCATTTTCAGCCCTAGGGTTTACCACAGCCTTCTGTAACATGTGGTATCTCCAAATCTTGAGCATTTCTAAGGTTCTGTGGAGAAAATCATCTTTCTTCTTGTATCAGTCAGTGTCTAGTCAGGAAATAGAAACCATGCCAGAAATGTGAACAGAAAAAAACAGAAGCAGCAAATGCAAAAAGCAACATGACGTATAGGCTAAAGGAGAGTGAACAAAGAAGAAACTAAGAACTCAGAAAAGGGTCTCTTGGCCCTCAAGGCTGAGATTCAAACCTCTATGGAGAGTGAGTGGCTGACACAGGAACTTGTAGACCAGTGGTTAAAAAACAACAACAAAACTTGTCAAAAGGAGCAGGCTAGCGCTAAGCCACTAAGGACTGCTGAGCCTCATACATGCTAAACCACTGGTTCTCACACACAGGAACCAGGAACAG
Organism: Tarsius wallacei; assembly: GCA_963574415.1. NCBI lineage: Eukaryota > Metazoa > Chordata > Mammalia > Primates > Tarsiidae > Tarsius > Tarsius wallacei. The sequence continues at coordinate 23,119 of CAUYQG010132778.1, forward strand.
AAGCCCCTTCCTCCAGTTATGGCCTTGCAGTGTTCCTCCAGAATCTTCTATTGATAAAGCCTAACATCAGGCCAGCTGGCAAGAGAAAAATGTTTACAGAGTCCAGCTCTACTAAACCAAAGCAGAGCGAATAAAGGTAGATTTAGAGTAGAAAGATAATAAATTGATTATCTGAACACTTCTTATACATACTTTCCATTTTTTAGAGGTATTTAGGTTTGACCTCCTTTGCCCCTATTTAAATCATTTATCATTCAGACATAGTACATTAAAGCTCAGAGTTATAAGTTGCTTCCTAATTTCACCAAATGAAATACTTACATTTCTGTGCTCCTTATTGTTTTAGAGTGATTTAAAAAAGAAGTGGTAAGTTCCTAACTCCACCATCAGGAAATCTCCCCACAGCTCATTTGAAAACTAACTTCCTCACCAAAATGTGATGGTCTCCAGACTACAGACAGTCTCTAATTCATTCTTATTTTCCCTATCTCCCTCAGTGCCTCACCATGTTATGAGCTCCATAAAGTTGGCTGAATTAAATAAAATGTTCTTTTAGAAATAATTTTATAAAACTCACAACTTCTTTCGATCAGTTTTACAGTTATACATCAGGCACCTCAATTCCAACAAGCTGTCTCATAAATCTATAATGTTTATTAAAATGAAGAGTGAGTGAAAGCATTTATAAGTCAATGCAAACTATTAGCAAAGCAATTTGCTCTCTATATATACATATTTGCAATAGAAAATAAATGTCACTTTATTATTTGTTGAATGAGTAGATTACCCTATTGCTTAGATACATGCTGTACTAAAGCATTTTTCTAATGGTTGTCTTCTGAAATATGTTAATTTATTTTTAAATGTCTATACTTACCAATTCAGGAATGTCTTTTACTTTCAGAGGAACTTGAATTAAGCCCAAATGAGTCCTAAAACTAAGAGAATCACTATTTTCATAATTTGGGTTGCGAAGATTAATCAATACCTTTAAAAACAAAACCAACACAATTGGTTAGTTTCTTTATAAAATATTTAAACTTATAAAATGAGCAGCGATATTCTTGGTGTATCATGACAAAACTATTGAGTTATGAATATTTTTTACCTTCTAAAATAGTATAAATTTGTATTAACATTTTAAGCTACAATACTATAAGCATGATTTTAATTAGAATGGTTTTAATAGTCCAACTAATGATCTACCACATAAAACTCTAAAAAGTTAAGAATTTAGTTAGAAACAAAAACTTTTATGGTTAGAAAAAAATAAAAATTGCTTGATCATAATATTTTACCACAAAAAATGATAGAAAAAAATTGCTTGATTGTAATATTTATCAGGAAAAAAATCTTAGAACCAACACATTTAAAAACAGAAATTCACATCGTTTTTAGAAAGATGGTGAAGTAACATTGCAGGGCATCTCCTCTAAACCAAATCAACAGGGAAGAAAAAGAAATGTCAGAAGCAGAGCAACAAAAAAGACTATTTGTATAATTTTCAAAAATAAGCAGATAAAAAGCAACTTAGATATTTACCAATCATTTAATGTAGAAATCTCATTTCTATAAAATATATAGAAGATAATTCTAAGGAAATAATTAAATATATTGCAAAGAGAGTGCAGAATGTTAAAGTACTGTTTATAATGAAAATATAAAACAACATAAATATATCATTAGAGGGAATTACTTAAATAATGGTTAGTTCACATAACAAAATACAGAACAGTATGTGTCAATTAATATAAGTAATGACATGAAAAATGCTCATAATATATTCTTAGGTTAAAAAGTATACAAGGAGGGGGCTAAAAAAAAAAAACCCTGGAATTTATTTATAAAAAATTGTGCACTTATTCTTACATGTTTAAACTTCAGTCACCTTCAAAGTAGTCTCTGTTTGATGTAATATACCTCTTGAGACACTTTTTCCACTGCTCAAATTTTTGAGCTTTTCAATTTTGATGCTTTTTAGTGCTTCTTCCATTTTTTGTTTTACCTCTTCCACATCAACAAAACGTTTCCGTTTGAGGACTTTTTTCATCCAGTGAAACAAAAAAAAGTTGCAAAAGTTGCTTAGGGCAAGATTGGGTGAAGAGGGAGAGAGGGTGGGGCACAAGGGTCATGCTGTTTTTTGTCATAAACTGCTGAACACTCAGTGCAGCCTGGGCAGGCGGTGTTATCATGGTGGAAGAATCAGTCACCTGTTTGCCACAATTCAGGATGCTTCTTCCACAAATAGTGGTGCAACCTTCTCACAACTTCCAGATTAAAAACTTTGGCTGACCATTTGATCTGGAGGAACAAATTCCGAGTATACTACAAGGGGCCTACCCTCCAAAAAATAATAATAATAATTCCAGGATTTTGGGGTCCCCCTCATAGTAACTATAGTGGTTATTACTGTGTGATGGTATTGTGGATAATTTTATTATAAATCTTATTCTTATGTATATTTTATTATTTTTCCAATAACATGATTTTTTGGATAGAATAACAATTTTTTAAAAATATCTTAATTGAAACTTTTGAGAGAAAGAAACCAAAAAGTGGAAAAGATTATGATGACAGAAACACTATCATAACTGAGGAAGGCATTAATGAACTGATAACTAATGACTGAGAAATATGCTATCATACCAAAAGAGTCTTCTAAAATTGCAAACACTATATTGAAACTAAAAATCCAATGAAATTTGTTTTGAAAAATAAAAGATTTAGCAAAGAAACAACAATGTTAAATGCAGACTAATATAGAACATGACAATTTCAGCCCAATTACATAAATAATCATACTGCATGAGAAACTCACAAGCACAGAAAATAGAAAAAAAAAGAAATTGTGAATACGTTAGAAAGAGAAAAGAAAAAAATATTAGAAATGTAAAAACTATGAGGAAATAATTACAGAAAATGTTTTTGAATTAAAGAAAAAAAATCTCAGCATGATTAATAAAAGGATTGCAATTCAGAAACTGTCCTCAAGGAAATTGACTGTTATGAGCTATTAAGCAGAAAATATAGCTGAAGATAACCATATAAAAATTACATGAAATTTCAGCCCATAAATACTAGAAAAATAAGAGTTTGGGAGAAATGTTTATGATGAACTATTAGAAATAAAGCCATCATCATAAAGGCAGTTTCTTGCCAAACTAATGTCTCCTTAAGTTCACCTAAAAGTCCTGAAATAATTTCTAACATAGTTTTATGCCAGCAAAACTGGTACCAGAGACAACAGTTTCAGAAAAGAGATAAAAATAAAATATGAAACATCCCATTCATTCATTCATGAATAAATATTTGTTGAGCAGCTTTGTGCAAAATACTGTCCTATCTGTTGGGGAACAGTGCAGTTCAGGATAGGATTAACTTAAAACTAGTTTGTAGTAGCACTATGCTTATCTTCAGCAATACTTGGAAGTCTAGTAGTGACCCTTGGCAAAGATAGAGTAAAATGGACTAACTAGTCATTTATAAAGCGCTACTGAATAGCCAAAACTCCCCTAGAGGCATTCCACGGACATTTATTTACACTGTTTATTGAAAATGTAGATTGGTGGTTTGCATCTGATTTAACCAGTGGGGGTACAAAAGACCCCTCAAAAAATATGTGCTTTGGCTCCCTAGATCAAAATATCTTGATGGTTCATGACGCATTATCTTGTGTAACTGAGAAAGGGCTCTGGGACCTCTACGGGAAGTGTGAATCTCTTTGTGTTGGCATATGTTTTTCTCTTGCTGAAAGAAAGCCTTGTGTGGGTGTACCCCATGAAGTCTTATGAGTATTGGCAACATCTGACCCTGTGTAACTGTTTCAGGAGGGAACAGGACAGAATGAAAAACTCTGTCACTATGGAATTTCCATTCTAATGAAAGAAGGCAAGCAATAAGCAAAATAAATTAATAGCATTTTATGTACATAATGATAAATGCTATGGAGAAAAACAAAGCTGAACAGAGGTGTGAGGAGCTCCAAGCAGGAGAGCCAGGGAAGACTTTGCAGAGAAGGTGACATTTATGCAAAAACATGAGTAGCAAGAGAATGTATAGACAGATATTTGGGAAAAACTCATAGCAAGCAGATAAAACAAAAAGCAAAGGCCCTCAGCTGGGAGGAAGCCAGGGGTAAACAAGAAGGTTTAAAGTGGTTGGAGGAGGACAAATCAAGAGGAAGGTAATAGACAAGTTCAGAGAGGTAAGGGGTATCAAGTAAAATAGGGAGTTCTAGGTCACTGGATAACAGAAGAGTGGCTTATTCTGAAATGCATTTAAAGGTCTCCCTCCAGAGGCTGCACTAAACCGATTCTAGGTGAGCAAAGGTAGAAATAGGAAGACCAGTAGCAGCCTAGTATAAACAAGAGACATGGTAGCTGGGATGCAGTAGTGGTGGTAACAAGAAGTAGATGGATTCTGTGGAGGTATATATATATATACACAATTTTTTTTTTTTTTTGAGTTGGAGTCTCACTCTGTCGCCCAGACTGGAGTGCAGTGGCTGCTCCCGGCCACCGCAGCCTCGACTTGCTGGGCTTCGGCGATCCTTCCGCCTCAGCCTTCCAAGTAGCTGAACTACAGGCGCGCGCTACCATGCCCAGCTAATTTTTGATTTATTGTGGAGATGAGGTCTCGCCAAGTTGCGCAGGCGGGTCTTGAACCTGCGGGCTCAGGCAATCCACTCACCTCGGCCTCCCAAAGTGCTGGGATAACAGGCTGAGCCACCGAGCCCGGCCTCTGGATATATTTTGAAGGTAAAGCTGACAGAATTAGATGCAAGGTCCAAGAGAAAGAGTAAAATCAAAGATGGGTAAATTAAAATAATGAGTTCCAAGTGCCTACTAGAAAGTTCCACTTGAATAATTGATATGCCTCTCAAAGTTAACTCTGCTTACTGTCTTCACTAGCAGACCTGTTCCTCCTCCTGTATTCTCTATCTCAAGGCAAGTAGCCTCTGCACAGTTATTCAATCTAGACGCTTTGAAGGCCATGATTATCTTTTCTCTTTCTCATTATCCCCATATCTAATCAGTTCCTAAATCTTCCTTAAAATGTTCTTCAAATCTGTCAAATTCCTTCCATTTCCAATGCTGTTCTCTTGGCCCAACATGTTTTGCCTGGACTACTAGAACAGGGGAGGATATGAAAAAGAAAAAGATGTACTGAACACCTGTATGTGCCAGGCAGCAAGCTATATGATTCACAGTTACTGTTTTTAAATCAAAATCTTCTTAGTGGTTTTATTCGACTCTAATTTTTCTGTAGTCCAATATATTTTCCATGAGCAATTTCCAAACACAGATCTGATCATGTTATTCCACTGCTTCTATGGTTCTAGGGATTTTTACATGGTGATACCTCTGTCTGCAGATATTCTTACACAATCATTTCTTTCATGTTATGCTTTCATCGATATTTATCCAATAGAACCTACCTCAAGAAAATCCTTAGGTGCATAGACAGGTCTAAAAAGGCTTAAGTCTAGAATAAGATAGATTAAAACAAAATTTCAGTTAATAACATATAAAATCTTATTAATAATAAATGTTAATGATTCTTTCATATGTTGCTATGCAGATAGACTAATTCAAACATTTACTGAGTATCAATTATTGGTTATATATTTTGTTAAGTATTGGAAACCCAAAACTGAAAAGATAATCTCTCTCCTTGACATCCTAGATAGCATATTCTGGGAGAAATTAAGAGTATCCTATTCATAAATTGTAATAAGTTATTTATCATGGAATTAACCAAATAATTTCAGTGTAATTTAAAGGTTTTCTATATGAGAATTCTCTAAGTACTTAAAATATGAACAGTGAACTCCTCTAGTTGTATTAAGCTGTTCTTCCTTCTGAAGTTCAAGAACCCACTGCTTCCTCTGTTATGACATTTAACTCTTGTCAGGTCATATATGAGTGTATGTGTGTGTATATATATATGTATTTTTTAGCAGTGGTGAAGGAGAGGAGGGAGGAGAGAGGTTATGTACATATCTGTCTATATAATTACAGACATCTGTCATAGTAAATAGAATGTAGTTGTTAACATTATATGTTTATAAAATTGACTACATTTTCAATATTAAAATGAACATACATTCTTAGAAACGTTTTAAAGTCTTAAGACTTATTTTTCACTATTTAATCAATTTTTAACAACTCAGTGTAATTAAGTTTGCAAAATATTTACCTTGATTAAAAAACAAGAGTCTCAAAAATTCACCAAATAAATTTAATTTACTCTTTAGTAAAAATGTCTTAAATTTTTGTTTTTAAAAAGGATAAATGATTTAAATATTCTCAAAATAATGAGGAACCTAGACCAAAGTCAACATTTTTTAAACTGCAAAGTAAAAGTTTAAGAAAAACAAAACAGATGATAGAAAATTAATGGGGAGGGAAATTGCTATGTTTCAAAGAGAAATGCTAATTATGTGATTTGGGGTCCACAGTTAAGAAGGCAATTCTTTTTCTGCTACTATTTTTCAAAAAAGTTCTTCACATACCTGGTTCATCCGTTCCCATTTCATTCCATTTATTAAGAAGTTCTTTCTGTTCTCCAACTGGCCTCTAAAAAAGATCATTTTAAAACTGGTTTCATTTTTTTTTAAGTTTAGCAATGCAACCAAAAAACAAGAATCAATAACCTATTTAAGAGTTTAAATAAACTACCATAACAGGAAAAATAATTTCATTAAACATGGTGAACTTTTTTAGAAATTACACTTAAATTATCATGATTTAACTATTACAATCCATCTAGTTTCAATGGCTCAGTTAGAAAGGTGCTAATGAGTCCAAGAAAAGAAGGTAAATGATTTGTAATGGCCAGTAAAATTCGCAAAGAAAAACTGCTCCTCAGCCACATACTACATGTCTTACCCCATCCAACAATCTCAGAAATGCATCACAAGGGGAACTGGCCACAAGAGTGTGACCGTGAGTCTGTAGCATCATCTTCCTATTTGAAAGACAGTATATTACACAATCCTACATATTTAGACCGCTTTTCATGTGAATTTATCCTTTGTTAAGACCATTCTTCTGGTGCTTTCAACAATTTGTCCTTGGATATTATCCAAAGAATATCCACTATATCCTGTCCAATAGCAAAGAATAAATAGCAAGTAGGGAGAAAGAAGTGAAAGAAAACTGATTCTCTCCTGTTTGTAAGCAGCTATAAAGAATCCAGAACATCCCTCAAGAGGTTTCCTTTCCCATCTCTTATCAATACCCAGTGACAGATACCTGCTGAGTATTATATAAAATAGTATCCCAGTTCTACAGGGAGACAACAAATTATTCATTTTCCCCCATGTTAATACTGAAAGATGGTACTATACTGCCTATTACAAGATCATAGTATGACTGAACTCCATTTGTGATTCAAAGAATATGAATGTTGTGCTAATTAGCCAAAAAATAAAGAGACAAAAGATAATTAAAAGCATACTCATAATCTTTGCAGTCAAATGTCTAAATCTTCTATACTATAGATTCACATTTATATTTATTTTCAAAAATACAGGTTAATCAATAATCATTACAGCATACAAAATAGAAATCTATATGTAATATGTAATATACCCACATAAATAGCCATTTACAAATTTTTGTTTTACGACAAATTAATGTACTATTAAAAATACATAAATAAATGTGCCTAACAGTTATTTAACTTCATTATACTTTCTAATACTTGATTCATAAAATGTTAAAATGTTAAAAAATACCTTTCGTGCCAATGGGATACTCAGTTCAGTGCACATACTATTTAAACTCTTCAAAATTCTTTTTTCCCAACTTCCCTGAAAACAAAAAATAACCTATTATTCTTTCTGATTAACAACATAAAACTAATTAAAAATATTAAAGATATTATGAGTTGCATAAAAATGGTAAGGCTGGTTTAGATTGGTTATCCTTATTCATTAGTTTACTCAACAGATATTCATAATTGCCCATTATGTGCCAAATACTATCCTTAGTGCTGTAAATAATAGAAAGTCTCAGTCCTTAAAGAACTGACATTTTAGTTGAAGATAGGAATAAGGATCAATTAAAAAAAAATAAGTCAACAAGTCATATGATAATAAACATTACATAGATGATAGCAGACAATAAAAAGGTAAATTAAATTCAAGCATTTTATAGAAGTTTAATACTTATGAATCCCACTAGTGACCTAGTAAAAAATAAAAATTTACAGAAATTATTACATTGCAATTTTTCCAAACATGACATTTCACCTCTAAGTACTTCAGAATGCATATTCTTAGATTAAGGACCTTCTCCTATATACTGCAATGCAATTATCACACCTAAGAAAATTGATAATATTTCATAATATCATCTAGTATTTAGTCTATATTCCAAATTTTCCAGTTTTCCCTAAAATGTCTTTTATAGTACTTTAAAATTCAGAACACATTCAGAATTTATACATTGTATTATATTTATTATGTCTCTTTCAGCACAGTTTAATCTAGAATCTCTCTGTTCTTTTCTTTTTCATAATATTCACTTTTTTAAGAGTCCAGGCCAGTTATCTTTTAGAATATGTCACAATTTGAATTCGTCCTACTGTTTTTCACAGTATTTATTACTTTCTCCTCTATCTCCTCTATTTCTTATAAACTTGAAATTATACGATAATTTTAATAGTCATAGGTTTGATTATTCATATATACTATATTTTAATATATTATCTTTTTCAATGCCAAGTTCAAATGCCATAATTTTTTTGTCTCTTTACTGAAATATGCCTGTAGGCCATTTATGCACCATTTAAGGTATCAGCTTAAATATTCTTTCCTCCATTAAGCCTTCTCTCACGTGGTCCCTCATACCAGACATTAGGTGCTTCTACTTATGGGCTCTCATAGCACCTTGTCTGTCACCTATCATGATGCATATCACACTTTATTTAACATATAACAAGTATGCAATTGTTGAACAGATTTCTACTCTAATGTTGCAAGTATTTCAATGCAATAGCCTAAACAATTAATGAACAGAACAAAATTCATCTGAAGGAAAAACATAGAGCTGTGTAAAATATATAAGGCTTAGTTTACTTAATATATAGACATAAGATGATAGAGGAACCAGTCAGACTGTGTGAGTCGCTGTGTGAGTGAGTGCATGGACAAATTTGCATGTGTGTCTGTTTGTAAGTGGACGTGTGAATGGCTGACTGAGTGGGGATTTGGTAGCAAGTGGTCAGGACTCTCCTGGTGAAGCAACTGGTGCCAGCAGCTGCTCTGCTTGGATCCTAGTGCCTCCTGGGACACAGAAGCCAAGTACCATTTTCTAAAATCAACAAACCTTTTCCCAGGAAGAAGCTGCCAGGAGAGACAGCTATTGCCACACTGCCTGACCACTGCAGAGCCAGGAGGGACACTGGCAGTGGCAGATGCAGAAGGAATGCAACAAGGGAGCCAGAGGCAGAGTCTCACTAAAGAAAACAAAACAGGCACCCGCCACCATCTTAAAAACTGGGCAGAAAAGTGCTCTGACTTGCTCACCATGGAACAACAGTCCCTCTCTCTGTGATGGGCAGGTTAACTACTCAGGGGTTGATTGTGACCCATAGCGAATATCCCAAAAGCAAAACTTCAGAGGGGCAGAATTGGAATGGAGTTTCAGGCACCCTATCCCCGACCCTGATGCAGCCGTGGGACAAAAGTTGTGACCAAAAAAGGACAAGGAAGACCCCCCTCAAGAGATCAGTTGTAAGTCCTGGGTTAACCCAACCCCCTCTTCTCCAGCAATCCTCTGAACATCAGGCCCACACAGCAGGGGCATAACTGAGAGGAGGAACCCAGGTGGAGCCTGGATGGCAGCCACACTAGGAAAATTCTACTCTAGCACAAGCCTGGCTGGGGCACCCACCACCAACACCTGGAGAGGAGATAATCATGTGCCTCCCCATCAGAGGAGATCCCTCTGACCTTATGAGAGTGGGAGGAGAGGACTGGCACCCCACTCACCTACACTGACCCCTCCTCGCCCCCTGGGCCACATGCCAGGGCAATTGTAAATGACCTTGCAGACCCACAGGAGATGGCAGAAGGGCTTACCTGTGAGCAGCTGAGAGGAATAATTATAGAACCTGCCACAAAAGGGTGGTTAGTGCCCAGAAATTCTTTTTTAATTATTGTTTTCTTTTTTATTCTTCTTTTGTTTTGGTTTAGTCTTTGTGTGTGAATGTGTGTGTAAGGGTTTGATTTGCATTCTCCCTCCTGTTTTTTCCCCTTCTTCCTCTATTGTTTTTGGTTGTGCATGTCTGTGTGTGTGTGTATGTGTGTGTGTGTGTGTGTGTGTGTGTGTGTGTGTGTTTTCAGTTTTTCTGGGTTTTTTTTTGTGGGTTTTCTTTTCTGTTGGTTTTGTTTTTTGTATTCTTTTTGTGTTTTTTGTTATTGTTTTTGTTTTTCTTGGTTGATTTTTTTTTTATCTTTGTCCATTCTATTTCATTCTACTTTTCTCTGTTCTCCCCATTACTGTTACTTTATCTTGGACTCAGGGAGTACACACATATATATCCATTGTGTCATCATATAGAGTGGTGATGAGGAGTGGGTCTCAGGAGGTCCATACACCGGTCAGTGAACACTGTAACTTACAAGTAGTTTCTGAATCCTAGCGCCCCACCCTCTACCTTCTTCAACTCTCACAGCTATAAGATACAGCAAAACTTCCCACCCCCAGCACTGTTGCAAAACAGAACAAATCTGGAGGCTCTGATCAGGGCAGAATAGAGGGCTGAGCCTCCCCCCACCAACACACACACACACACACACACACACAACCACTGAATAATGGAATTAAAGAGAAAATAAAGAGATCTGTCACAAATGAGGAAAAATCAAAGGAAGAACACAGGTAATTCCCAGTGTGCCAAAGAGGCAACACCCAAAAAATCAGACCTCAGAGCCCAAACAATGGAAATCACCAATGATTGGCCCCAGAGTACAACAGAGATTAAGGAATGGCTGGAAAGAGTGATAAGACTCCAGAAAGACATGACGCAACAGTGAAATAACTTGTAATAGACATTTTGGCCATAAAAACTTCACACAGGAAATAAATAACAAGAGGATAAGCATGGAAAGCAGAATCAACCAAGAAGAAGAAAAAATCTCAGAGCTTGAGGACTAAACCCTACCTGTTAAAAACATAGAAAGAAAACTAAGAAAGAAAGAACAAAGACTCAAAGAGATGTGCAATTACATCTAGAGGCTGAACTTACACCTGTTCAGAAACCAAGAAGAAGAAAGGGAAATGAAGAACACCTTGGAGCAAGTATTCCAGGAGGTTATCCAAGGAAACTTTCCCTATCTCACCAGAGATGCAACCATCCAGACACAAGAGATTCAGAGAACTCTCCGCAAGATATCAAATGAGAAGACCAACCCCTAGACACATAGTAATTCACCTACACAAAGAAGATATAAAAGAAAAAATCCTGCAGGCAGCAGAAGGGAAAGGTCAGATTACCAGGGTAGGTCAATTACAATAACAGCAGACTTATCAGCAGTAACACTACAAGCTAGAAGGCACTGAGTCCAATTTTCAAAGCCCTCAAAGATAAACAATTTCAACTAAGAATTTCCTACCCAGCCATGCTCAGCTTCATCAGTGATGCATAATTAAAATCCTTCCCAGACATCCAGTCCCTAAAAGATTATGCTGCTTCCATGCCAGCTCTACAGGAGACACTCAAAAAGGTATTAAGCACAGAAGAAAAAAAACAAGAAAGAACAACCATGCATTACCCAAGAATGCAGGAAAACATAGAATCAACACAACATAATGTGCAACTACAACACACAAACATATATCAACCCAAAAGTTAAAAGAAAACAAAACAGCCATATAAGAGCCTCATGACAGGGATAAACTCTCACATTTCAATCATCAGCCTAAATGTCAATAGATTAAAAGCACCACTGAAAAGACATAGAATGGCAAACTGGATTAAAAAATATAACCCAACAATATGCTTTTGTCTCCAGGAAGCACATCTCACTATAAAGGATACCCACAGACTCAAAGTTAAACAATGAAAAAAAAACTTACAGGTAAACAGAAAAAAGAAGGCAAGAGTCATGATTTTAATATCAGATAAAACAAGCTTCAAGCTATCAAAAATTTTTAAAGATATAAAAGAATATTACATAATGATAAAAGGTTCAATTCATCAACAAGAAATATCCATCTTAAATATATCTGCACCTAAATATATATGCACAGAAGCACCTGGATTTATAAAGAAACTACTAAGAAAACTAAAAAAGGATACTGATTCCAACATTATCATAACTGGGGACTTAAATACCCCACTAATTACCCCAAATAGATCATCGAGGCAAAAAAATCAATAAGGTGATCTGAAACCTTAGCTTGACACTTTACCCGATGGACTTATTAGATACCTACAGAACACTCCACCCCAAAACCATGGAATATACATTCTACTCATCATCACAAGGAGCATACTCCAAGATCAACCACATCATCAGCCATAAATCAAGCATAAACAAATTCCATAAGATTGAAATAATACCATGCAACCTTCTCAGACCACAGTGGGAGAAAAATAAATATCTCCACAAACAAAACCCCCCAAAACACACAAAGACATGGACACTAAACAGCATGATGCCGAACAAATCCTGGGTCAACACAGAAATCAAACTAAAATTAAAGGATTATTGGAAACAAATGAAAACAAAAATACATCTAACCAAAACCTCTGGGATGCCATGAAATCAGTACTAAGAGGGGAATTTATAACTCTCCATACACACATCAAAAAAATAGAAAGATCACAAGCCAACAGCATAACAGATCACCTAAGGAAGCTGGAAAGGCAGGACCACCAAAGCCCAAACTTCAGCAGAGGAATCCAGATCATCAAAGTAAAAGCCAGAATACAGGACATGGAAGACAAAAATAACATTTTAAAAAAATCAGTGAAACAAAAAGCTGACTTTATGAAAGGATAAACAATATTGACAGATCTCTAGCAACATTGACCAAGAAAAGGAGACAAAAATCCCAAATAAACACATTCAGAAACACAAAAGATCAAGTCACAAACGACACCAAAGAAATACAAAAGATTATCAGAGAGTATCATGGAACAAATTCTATAACCCAAAGGAAATAGAGGACTTTCTAACATCACACAACCTCCCAAGGTTGAAACGAGAAGAAATACAGATCCTAAAGAGACCAATAACAACCTGGAAAATTGACTCCATTCATAAGAAAACTATAAAGAAAAAAAAAAGCCCTGGAGCAGACAGCTTTCCAGTGGAATTCTACAAAAAAATACGAGGAGCTGATATTAATCCTATTGAAAGTATTTCAGGCAATCGAGAAAGACAGAAGTCTCCTTGAATCATTTTATGAAGCTAGCATCACACTGATACCCAAACCAGACAAAAGTCCAACAAATAAAGATAACCACAGGGTAATATCCATGATGAACATAGATGCAAAAACTCTCAATAAGATTCTAGCAAATTGGATCCAACAACATATCTCAAAAGTTATCCCCCATAACCAAGTAGACCTCATCTACTGGGGTTCAGCACTGGTTTAACATTCACAAGACCATTAACAGATATAAAAACATCAACAAATGTAAAAACATGAACCACATGATTATATCATTAGACACAGAAAAAGCTTTTGACAAAATCCAGCAACCATTCTAGATAAAAACCTTTGAACACCTAGGTATAAAGGGAACATATCTCAAAATAGTAAAAGTCATCTATGATAAACCCACAGCCAATATATTACTAAATGGACAGAAATTGGAAGCATTTTTCCTGAAAACCAGAACAAGACTAGGCTGCCCACTGTCACCCCTCTTGTTCAACATACTATTGAAAGTCCTAGTTAGAGCAATCAGACAAGAGAAAGATATCAGGGGTATCCAAATAGGAAAAGAGAAAGTTAAGCCATCTATCTTTGCAGACGATATGATCCTATACCTGGAAAACCCAAGGGAATCTGTCAAAAACCTCCTTGCACTGATAAAAGACTTTGGAAAAATCTCAGGGTACAAAATCAACACACAAAAGACAGGAGAATTCTTATACACCAATAACAATCAGGCAGATAACAAAATAAAAAGTATAATCTCATTCACAATAGCCACAAAAAAAAATGAAATACCTCGGCATCTTCCTAACTAGATAAGTAAAAGACCTTTACAACAAACACTACAAAACATTGCTCAATGAAATCAAAGAAGACACAGGTGAAAAGATATTCCATGCTCAATGGATTGGAAGAATCAACACTGTTAAGATGTCCATCCTACCAAAGGCAATCTACAGATCCAAACAACACCCATTAAATTACCAACATCAATTGAGGAAGATGGCGGCTGACCCAGTCAGACTATGCGAATCCCCGTGCGAGTGAGTGAGTGTTTGGAAAATTTTGTGTATGTGCTGGTGAGCGAGTGAGAGTGTGAGTGACTGACTGAGTGAGGGCTCTCCTGGTGCAGCAGCTGGGCTTGAACCCTAGCGACTTCTGGGATGCAGAAGCCAAGCACCATTTTCTTTTTCTTTCTTTTTTTTTTAAATCAACAAACCCTCCCTGGGAAGAAAATGCTGGGAGAGACTGTCTAAGTCGGGGTTCATAAGCAACTGGAAAGGCCCCTGGTGCAACAGCTTGTGCTGCAGCTTCTCTGCTTCGTTCCTGGCTCTTCCCAGGTCACAGAAGTCAAGCATCATTATTTTTTTTTTAACGGACAAAAGTTTTTCTGCAAAAAAACAGTGGGGAGAAGCCATCGCCCCAGGCTCTCCATCACCATTGCAGCAGGAGAGACACTGCCACCTCCTGGCTTTGCCTCACCACTTCAGCACCTAGCAGGACACTGACAGCAGGGGCTGCAGAGGGAGTCCAGAGGCAAAGACCCACAAAAGAGGACAAGAGAAGCAATTGAACTCACACACACAGAGACATATATACTCACATCCCAAAACAAACTGTAATAACAACATAGTGAAACACACACAGAGACATATATACACATACCCCAAAACAAACTGGAATAACAACATAGTGAAACACACACAGAGACATATATACACACACCCCAAAACAAACTGGAATAACACCCCACCACCATCTTGAAGGCAGGGCAGGAAAGTGCTCTCACTAGCTCACCATGGAGCAACAGATCCGATCTCTGTGACTGGTGGATCAACTACTCAGGGATTAATTGTGACCCAGAGGGAATATCCTGAAAGCACAGACTTTGGAGGGACCTGACAAGTACTGAGTTCCAGGCACCCCATCCCCTACCCTTATCCAGCCGCAGGACAAAGGGTATGGCCAGAAAAGATTGAGGAAGAACTCCAACGAGATTAGTGGTGAGTCTGGGGCTGATCCAAACCCCCTCCTCCCCAGCAATCCTCTGAACATCAGACCCACACAGCTGGGCCATGACTGAGAGGGACAACTCCAGGCAAAGCCTGGACATCAGTCACAATAGGAGAACTCCATTCCAGGATAGGCCTGGCTGGGGCACTCCCTGTGAGTACATACCTGGGGAAGAGACAATCCCGTACCTCCTCACCAGAGGAGATTTTCCTGACCATATGAGAGTGGGAGGGGAGGACTGCAGCCCCACCCACCTCCACTGGCCCTCCTCCTCCCTGCTCCAGACACTGAGAAGAGTGTGAAAGAGGTGGCTCTACAGGAGAGACCAGATTATAGGAACAATTACAGAGTCTGCCAGAAGAGGGCAGGCTTTTTTGTTTTTTAATTTTCAATTTTTCTTTAATTTTTTAAAATTTTGAGACTGTTTGTTAGTTCATCTATTTTTGAAATACTTTTCCTTTGTGCATGAATGTGTATGTGAGGGTTTGATCTGTATCCACCCCCCAATTTTTTTCTTTTCTTTTTCTTTCTTCTATTTGTCATTTTCTATTTATGTATATGTGTGAATGATTAAGTGTTCATTTTTCAATTTTGTTGTTGTTGGGTGTTTTTTGCTCTTTTGTTCTTCTAGGGATTTTTATTTTCATTTTTTATAGTTTAAGGTGTGTGTCAATATATATGTGAGGGTTCGAACTGAATTCCTTTTATTTTTTTATTTTTATTTTTCTCTGGTCTTTCTGTTTTTCTTCTCTATTCACTTTGTGCTAGGCATGTGTGTGTGTGTTTAGTTTTCTTGGTTTTCTGTTGTTGTTGCTTGTTTTGTTTCACTATGTTGTTATTCCAGTTTGTTTTGGGGTGTGTGTGTATATATGTCTCTGTGTGTGTGAGTTCAATTGTTTTTTGCACTGGTTTCTGCTTTGCATCATCATATAGAGAGATGGCAGGGAGTGGGTCTCAGGGAAAACATACCACAATAAGGGAACATTGCAAGTAGTTTCTGAATCCTAGTGCCCCAACTCCTACTTCAATCAAATTTCAAAAGCTACAAGAGACAGCAACGTTTCCCATCCACCATCCTATTCCAAAATAGAAGAAATCCAGGGCCCAGATCAGGGAAGAATAGAGGACTGAGCAAACATCAGAAGGGAAAACCTCTCCCACTGACACTGAATAACAAAACTAAAGAGAAAAACAAGAGATCTCTCACAAATGAGAAAAAAACAAAGGAGGATTTCAAGTGTACAAAGACAAAACTCCTCCGAAATCAGACCTTGGTGCACAAACGATGGAAGTCACCAGCAACTGGCCCCAGAATATGACAGGGATTTGGGAATGGATGGAAAGAGTGAATAAGACTCAAGAAAGAAAAGATGCACCACCGAAAGAACTTGGAACAGAGATTGGCAATAAAAAATTTCATCCAGGAAATAAATAAAATGAAAAGCATGGAAAGCAGAATTAATCTAGCTGAAGAAAGAATCTCAGAATTTGAAGACCAGAACATGGAATTAACCAGATCTGTTTTTAAAAAAAAACATAAAAAGACGACTCAGAAAGAAAGAACAAAGCCTACAAGAGATGTGTGATTATATCAAGAGGCCAAACCTATGCCTGACTGGTATCCCAGAAGAAGAAAGGGAAATGGAGAAAAACTTGGAGCAAATATTCGAGGAAGTAATCCAAGAAAATGTTCCCCATCTCAGCAGAGATGCGACCAGCCAAGCACAAGAGATATAGAGAACCCCCACAATACATCGGATTAGAAGACCAAACCCCTGGACACATAGTTATTTACCTACACAAAGTAGGCACAAAAGAAAAAATCCTAAAAGCAGCAAGAGAGAAAAGTCAGACTACCTACTGGGGAAAACCAATCAGAATAGCAGCAGACCCATCAGCAGAAACACTACAAGTCAGAAAGGACTGGAACTCTATATTCAAAATCCTCAAAGGTAAACAATTTCAACCAAGAATTTCCTGTCCAGTCAAGCTCAGCTTCATCAGTGATGGAGAATTAAAATCCTTCCCAGATATCCAATCTCTAAGAGATTATGCAGCCTCCAGACCAGCTCTACAGGAGACACTTAAAAAGGAATTAAGCACAGAAGAAAGAAAAAAAAGAATGACCACACACCTCCCAAGAGAACAGTAGAGCAAAGAATCAACAGAGAATACAGTGCAACAAGAAACTTGAAAATACACACATACATCAACCCCAAAACCAAAAGAAAACAAGCACAGAAAAAATTTTTATAAGAACCTCATGACAGCGATAAACAATCACATTTCAATAATCAGCCTGAATGTGAATGGACTAAATGCACCACTAAAAAGACACCGAACGGCAAACTGGATAAGAAACCATGATCCAATCACTTGCTGCATCCAGGCAATTCATCTCACTACAAAGGATGCACACAGACTCAAAGTTAAAGGATGGAAAACGAGTTTAGAAGCAAATGGATCACAAAAGAAGGCAGGAGTTGTGATCTTAATATCAGACAAAACAACATTTAAGCTATCAAAAATTTAAAAAGATGCAAAAGGACATTACATAATGATAAAAGGTTCAATCCATCAACAAGAAATATCCATCCTAAACATATACGCACCCAACACAGGAGCATAAGCATTTATAAAGCAACTACTAAGCAAACTAAAAAAAGATATTGATTCTAACACTATTATAGCAAGGGACTTGAATACCCCACTAACAGCCCTAGATAGTTCATCAAGGCAAAAAATCAACAGGGAGATCCAGAACCTAAACTTGACACTCGACCAAATGGACTTAATAGATACCTACAGATTATTCCACCCAACAACCACAGAATATACATTCTACCCATCACCACATGAAACGTACTCCAAGATTGATCACATCCTTCAGCATAAATCAAGCATAAACAAATTCCATAAGGTGGAAATCTTGCCATGCACATTCTCAGACCACAGTGGAATAAAAACAAATATCGGCCAGGCTCGGTGGCTCAGCCTGTAATACCAGCACTTTGGGAGGCCAAGGTGAGTGGATTGCCTAAGCCTGCGGGTTCGACACCCGCCCAGGCAACTTGACGAGACCTCGTCTCTACAATAAATCAAAAACTAGCCAGGTGTGGCAGCGTACACCTGTGGTTCAAGCTACTTGGGAGGCTGAGGGGGAGGGATTGCCAGAGCCCAGCAGGTCAAGGCTGCAGTGGCTGTGAGCGTGCCACTGCACTCCAGTCTGAGTGACAGAGTGAGACTCCAACTCAAAAAATAAAAATAAAAAAATAAAAAATAAATATCAACATCAGCAAAATCTCCCCACAACCCACAAAGACATGGACACTAAACAGCGTGATGCTGAACAACTACTGGGTCAACACTGAAATCAAAGCAAAAATTAAAAGATTCCTGGAAACAAATGAAAATGAAGAAACATCTTACCAAAACCTCTGGGATACCATAAAATCAGTTCTAAGAGGGGAATTTATATCTCTACAAGCACACATCAAGAAAATGAAAAGATCACAAGTGGAGAGCCTAACAAATCACCTAGGGGAGCCAGAAAGAGAAGACCAACAAAACCCCAACTTTAACAGAAGTATCCAAATCACCAAAATAAGAGCCCAAATATGGGACAGAGAAGACAAAAATATCACAGAAAACATCAACAAAACAAAAAGATGATTCTTTGAAAGAATGAACAAGATTGATGGACCTCTAGCCAGAATGACCAAGAAAAAGAGAAAAAGTCCAAATAAACACAATCAGAAATACAGAAGATCAAATCACAACTGATCCTGAAGAAATACAAAAGATTATCAGAGATTACTATGTATGCCTATATGGAAACAAACTGGATAACCTAAATGAAATAGAGGACTTTCTGACATCACACAACCTCCCCAGGTTGAAACAAGAAGACATTGAGACATTAAATAGACCAATAACAACCCAGGAAATTGATTCTGTCATATGAAAACTACCTACAAAAAAAAGCCCTAGACCAGATGGCCTTCCAGCAGAATTCTACAATACGTACAAAGAGGAGCTGATACCAGTCTTTTTGAAAGTATTCCAGGCAATTGAGAAAGATGGAATTCCCTCAAATTATTTTACAAAGCTAACAACATACTGATACCCAAACTGGGTAAAGATCCAACAAAAAAAGAACTACAGGCCAATATCCCTTATGAACATAGATGCAAAACTACTCAACAAGATTATAGCAAATCAGATCCAAAAACACATCTCAAAAATCATCCATCATGACCAAGTAGGCTTCATCCCAAGGATGCAGGGCTAGTTCAACATTCGCAAGACCATAAATATAATTAAATACATCAACAGATGTAAAAACAAGAACCACATGATTATATCATTAGATGCAGAAAAAGCTTTTGATAAAATCCAGCATTCCTTCTTGATAAAAAAACCCTCAAACGCCTAGGTACAGAAGGAACATACCTCAAAATAGTAAATGCCATCTACGATAAACCCACAGCTAACATATTGCTAAATGGAAAGAAAATAGAAACATTTCTCCTGAAAACTGGAACAAGACAAAGCTGCCGACTCTCACCCCTCTTGTTCAAAATCGTCTTTGAAGTCCTAGCTCAGGCAATTAGACAAGAGAAGGAAATCAGGAGTATACAAATAAGAAAAGAGGAAGTCAAGTTATCCCTCTTTGCTTGTTGATATGATCCTATACCTTGAAAATCCAAGAAAATCTGTCAAAAACCTACTTTGGCAAAGTCTCAGGGTACAAAATAAATATTCAAAAGACCATTGCATTCCTATACACCAACAACAAGCAGGCAGAGACCCACATTAAAAGCACAATCTCATTCACAATAGCCACACACACACACACACAAATGAAATACCTCAGCATCTTCCTAACCAGAGAAGTAAAAGAGAAGTAAAAGACCTTTACAATGAGAACTACAAAACACTGCTCAAAGAAATCCAAGAAGACACAAACAAATGGAAAAATATTCCATGCTCATGGATAGGAAAAATCAACATTGTTAAAATGTCCATCCTACCAAAGGCAATCTACAGATTCAACACAATACCCGGTAAGTTACCAACATCATTCTTCTCAGACCTGGAAATGACAATAAAGAAATTGATACAGAAACATAAATGACCCCGAATAGCCAAAACAATTCTTAGCAAAAGAAATAAAGCAGGAAGTATCACACTTTCAGACATCAAACCTTACTATAAGGCTACAGTAATCAAAACAGCCTGGTATTGGTACAAGAACATGCACATTAACCATGGAACAGGATAGAGATTCCAGTAACAAAGCCTCAATTTCTCAACCAACTCATCTTTAACAAAGCCTCCAACAACAACCACTGGGGAGAGGAGAACCTATTCAGTAAATGGTGCTGGGAAAACTGACTGATCACATGCAGAACATTGAAACATGACCCCTACCTATCACCATACACAAAAATTAACTCTAAATGGATCAAAGACCTAAATGTAAAACCTGAAACTATAAGAATCTTAGAAAACGCAGGAGACACCCTTATGGAAATTGGAATAGGCAACCAAATTCTGATCAAAACCCCAGATGCCCAGGCTATAAGCGATAAGATAGACAAGTGGGACCTCATCAAACTGACAAGCGTCTGCAAAGCAAAAGAAACCATAAAGAGAGTAAGAGACAACCCACAAAATGGAGAAAGATATTTGCTAACTGTACAACTGACAAAGGCCCAACATCCAGGATCTACAAGAAACTCAAATGTGCTGAAAAACACACAAAAAACCAAACAGGCTCATTTAAAAATGGGCAAAAGACATGAATAGGCACTTCTCAGAAGATATATGAGCAGCCTACAGACACATGAAAAAAATGCTCAGTCTCATAAATCATCAGAGAAATGCAAATAGACATCACCTAATTCCAATAATAGCCATTATTAACAAAACAAAAAGAACAAATGATGGCTAGGAAAGTGGGGAGGGAAGGGAATGCTTCTACACTGTTGGTGGAAATGAAAACTAATTCAACCTCTATGGAAAACAGTATGGCGATTTCTAAAAGAACTAGAAATTGACCTTCCACATGACTCGGCAATTCCCCTTCTGGGAGCATACCCAGAGGAACTCAAATAATTTTATAAAAAAGATTCCTGCACACGCATGTTTATTGCAGCACTATTCACAATAGCAAAAACATGGAACCAACTGTGCTGACCATTAAAAGTAGACTAGATCTTAAAAATGTGGTACGAGAGTAAGGCCCAAACTTTACCTATACAATGACCATTTGTATACCTAACCCTGAATTATACCCCACAACTTAAAATTTTTTTTTAAATTTTTTAAATTTTTTAAATGTGGTACATATACACAATGGAATATTATGCAGCCATAAAGAAGGAAAAAATTATGAACTTTGCAGCAACGTTGATGGATTTGGAGTCTATCATACTCAGTGATCTATCATAGAACCAAATAACTGAGTAACACACATTTTCACTCATAAGTGGACCCTGAACACCTATTATAATACTATTAAAAAAGGTGTTGGCAGTATGGGACACTGCCAGGAGTGCCTTATCTAATCCAGGCAAAGTGAGGTCCAATGTGAGGCCCAAAACCTCACCTGTACCTAAACCACTTATGTATACAATCCTGACTTGTACCCTACAATTTTTTAATTAAATTAAAATATAGACAGTCATAGATTTTCAAGAATAAAAGAATACTCTTAAAAAATTACATTAAATAGCCCAAAACTAACACAATTTACTGGCTTATTTTCAATTCTTTTCTTCTACCATAAATAGTTCTCTTAGACCCAAGATGTATTTGGTTCTTTTATTTGGGTACCTTGTTACTAATCAAATATTAATTATAATGCTAAAACCTTCTTTCATCAAACATCCTTATGCTCATTTTATTTCAATAAATCTTATTCACCTTTCAGGTCTCAGCTTAAATATTATTTCTTCTAACAAACTTGTGTCCCCTGTTCCCTCCACCCCAAATTGTAAAATAAATAAACAAATAAGTAAACGGTTATTTTAAAAAATAAATCTTTTTATTAACTCATTATAATTTTAAAATATTATTGTGTAAATATTAAAAACTCAATCCCTGAATTTTTATTACTTATCCTATTATATAAGGAACTAAATAGCTAGCTATTAAATATGGTTACAAATATTCTTACTTTCAATCATTCATGAAAATGGCTTGAGAATTGATGAAAAGGCAATAACTCAGACAAAAATTAAAATTAAAATTAAAATAGACATTAATATATGGCTCATAATATGTAGACTTGACCCTTGAACAGCACAGGCCTGAATTGCAGGATCACTTATACACACATTTGTTAATTGATATAGTGGAAAATTTTTTGGAGATTTGCAACAATTTGAAAAAAAATGCAAAATGTGTAGCCTGGGCATCAAAATTTAAGGAAAAGTTAGGTATGTCATAAATGCATTATATATGTATACTTGTAATCTATTTTATCATTTTCTATCATAAAATATACATAAATCTATTATTAAAAAGTTAAAATTTATCAAAACTTATGCACATAAACACTTACAGGACCTACAGGGATACAGGGAGCCCTTCTCAGTTGAGAGAAATGTAAACAAACAAATAGGTTCAGTATTAAATCATAACAATATAAATTAGCTGTAATACATACTATAATAATTTTTTAGTCACCTTGTATTACTATAGCAGTGAGCTCAAGTGTTGCAAGTATCTTTAAAAGCATGCACTTAAAATATTGTGTGATACTAGTCATCTCCATATGAGCAATTAGCTTCTTCAGTAAAATGGCTATCTCAGCAAAAAGGGATCTCTCACAGTTCTTGTGTATTTTCCATTATGTTTAGTGCAATGCTGTAAACCTTAAATAATTCTATGAGACCCATACAAAGTGCCATTAGTGATACTGAAAGTGCTCCCAAGGAGCAAAGAAAAGCCATGACATAATAAGAAAAATGCTGAATTGCTTGCTGTCTTGTAGATTGAGGTCTGAAGCTGCAGTTGCCTGCCATTTTAAGACAAATGAATCCAGCATAAGGACCATTGTTAAAAAAAAAAAAAAAAGAAGAAGAAGAAGAAGAAAAGAAAGTTCATGGAGCTGTCACTGTAGCTATGCCAGCAGTCACAAAACCTTTGTACTTTGTGTGAAATACCTTTTTATCTTGTATAGAAAAGGCAGCTTTTACGTGGGTACAGGATTACTATAATAAAAAGCACGCCTAGACTCTAACATGGTTCAAGAAAAAAATGAAGTCATTATATGATAGCTTAATACAAAAGGTGAGTAAAGGATTTAAAGCTGGAGAATTTAATGTCAGCAAAGGACAGTTTGATAATTTTAGAAAGAGGTGTGGCTTTAAAAACGTTAAGATAACAGGAGAAGCAACAAGAGGCAAGAGGCAGCAGGCAAGTTCCTATATGCCATTAAGAAAGTCATTGTGGAGAAAGGATATCTGCTTGAACTGGTTTTTAATGCAAAAGAAAGTGCCCTATTAGGGAAAAAAAGGCCAAAAAGGACATTTATTAGTAAGGCAGAGAAGCAAATACCAGAATTTAGGGCAAGAAAGGAAAGGCCAATTCTAGTTTTATGTAAATGCTGTCAGGTTTATGACCAGACCTGCCCTTATTTATAAAGCGCTAACCCCTGAGCCTTGAAGGAAAAAGATAAACAACAGCTATAAGTCTTTGGGTTGTACAGCAAGAAGGTGTGGGCAATGAATACCCTTTTTCTGGATTAGTTACATCGATGCTGTGTATTCAAGTGAGAAGTAACCTGCCAGTAAGGGACTGCCTTTAAAGTTCTTTTTTTTTTTTTTTTTTTTTTTTTTTAATTATTTTATTTTATTTTATTGTGTTATTGTGGGGTACAGTTAGGGGTTAGGCATACAAAAATATTTCGTTCAGGTACCCTTGTTGATAAGAGGTGTCTCCCCATCCTCAGATAGATACCCACCACCATTAATCCCATCCCCCCCCCCCCCCCCCCCCCCCCCCCAGTTTCCCACCACAGTCAGACATTTTCTTGTGGTAATACGTTGGATGATCAAGGTCTACTATATGAGTGAGAACATGTGATACTTAGTTTTTTGTTTTTGTGAGAGGTCACTCAGTATTATGGA
>CAUYQG010132781.1:0-24654 GCA_963574415.1 Tarsius wallacei
CCTCCCACCCCCCCATCGTTTCCCACCACTGTCAGTCATTTTCTTGTGGTAGTACGTTGGATGATCAAGGTCTACTATATGAGTGAGAACATGTGATACTCAGTTTTTTGTTTCTGTGAGAGGTCACTCAGTATTACAGACTCTAGTTCCATCCAGGTTGCTGCGAAATTCATGATTTTCTTATTCCTCATTTTTAAGGATCAAATTAGAAAATGATTTTTAAAGTACCCACTATCATGCCTCACTCAGTAAGAATTTATGAGGACTGAATAAATGGCATGAATGAGGAAATCGAACAAAAAATCCAAAGGTATGCAAAAATACAAGGTCTTTTGGTATACATGTGTGAAAGAAAAATGTTCTAGTAACAGGTGCCCTTAATCTGTTCCCAGTTCCTGCTGCCACCTTCTTCTCCATCATCTGTTTTCTGAAGAAAAAGGAGCCCCATTTTTCTCAGCAAGACCAGCATCAACTGCTTGCTGTATCACATCATATCAAACATCCAAACCAGAGAGCTAAATTCTGCTCACTTTGAGCCCAAAAAAGTTCAAATATTTGACACCTTGTAGACAAAACTCTTGACTCTTGCTGAACTTTTAGGTGGATACACAGAATTATGAAACAAGTAATAAGTATGAATTTGTTTCCCACCGTTCTGGTGTAAACGTAGCACGACATCTCATTATCCATGGGAGAGTTGAGACTCCATGGCCTGCTCCCATCTCTGTGGGTCAAATTTAGCTGCCGTGACATTTTGAGGGATTGCCAAGGCTAAAGCACTTGGTGTTCTGTCCCTCAGCATCCATGAGTTCTACCAAAAGTGCTGCTACTTCCCAGAGCACTGTGTTAAACAGGGACTCAGGTCCTGCCTTTAAGGAATCTGCCATCTTCTCCTTTGCCCTTTGGGTCCTTCCTCCTTCTTTGCACAAGCTAAATGCAAAACTTCATTCTCTCTTGGGGCAAAAGAACTCCTCCCATCTCAAAAAGCCCTGGCTACCTTCTTGACACCAAAAAAGGGGGAAATACTTCTCTTTTGTTAAAAATAAACCAAGAGAGAAAAAAAGAGAGAATGGTTCATTTTTCCATTAGATAATCCTTTTCCATATACAATATAATAAGCTTGGCTTATTATATCACCGTCCTGCTTCTTCCCCAATGGTGATGGTGAACCAGATGGAGACATGCTGATATTTGCTCAAAAGAATTAAGTCATGGGAAACAAAATGAACTGAGAGGCAGTTTACACTTACACAACCTATTTACCCAATTTATTTAGCCATGGAGTACTGAACATGGCTCTGGTTATCTTAAGCAAAAAATACTATCACTCAAAGGACGTTAAGGATGCAAAATCATCAAAAAGCCACAAGATCTAATTTTAAAATAATCAAAAACCAAGGAAATCTAAGGATACAGTCACTGGAACCACAACAAAAGTCTTGCAGCAAGAAGTCTCTGATCCTTACAATGTTACGCTGATGTGACAATGGTTCCTAAGCTTCCCCACATCTGCATCTCTCTTTTGGAGCCCAAGTACTCAGAGAAAGGGACCAGTTGGCCAAGCTTAGATCATTTGGCTTTTGTTTGTTTTGTTTTGGGCTTTTTGTTTTCTTGGCTGCACAGAAAAAAAAGTGAATTCCTCCCAGAAAAATTATTCACAGGAAGAGAGTTTTTGCACAAATGGTGATAAGAGGGTCAATGTAAAAGGGGAAGTTAAGTGATAGACAAAAGTTCATTACTGACACTCACTAGTTATTGATCTTTAGTAGGTCTCTTCTTCTGTTGATCTCAATTCATTATCTGTAAATAAGAGAGTTGGACATAATAACACTTAAGAACTCTTCCAGCCCTAAAAGGTTCTATCACCTGCCTTCTCACTTCTTTCTCTGACGTTTGTATCTCTCAGTCAGCACTAGAGAAAGCTT
Organism: Tarsius wallacei; assembly: GCA_963574415.1. Taxonomy (NCBI): domain Eukaryota; kingdom Metazoa; phylum Chordata; class Mammalia; order Primates; family Tarsiidae; genus Tarsius; species Tarsius wallacei. The sequence continues at coordinate 1,926 of CAUYQG010132781.1, forward strand.
ATAGATGGGTAGCATCTAACTAGAGGTGAAGAACACACAAATGTTGAGTAGGATAAGGCAAGCAAGCTCACCATAAAAGTAAAATTGGTCCCCACATTTCCACTGTAGTGTCTCCCTGTTTACATGTGTATTCTCAAGAACAATAGTTTATTTTGTTTAACCATAAGGAAAAATGCCCCATTTCCTGCCTCCTTTTAGATAAGTTTCTTTTATTTAGTTAGTTATTTTTAATGAATTATTTGTTTATTCTTAGATATGGGATCTCGCTATGTTGCCCATGCTGGTCTCCAACTCCTGGTCCCAAGATGTCCTCTCACCTCCGCCTCCCAAATAGCTGGCCTTACAAGAATGCACCACCACATCAGACTCAGATGGGTTTCTTGAAGCTGTTTGCTCCCATGTCTCTTTCAGACATAAAGCATCTGTTTCCCTGGACCTAAGTAATTTTTCTGAACTTTTCTCTAAACCCTCCTTTTCACGGCCTTATGCACTTGGACCATCCATCTAACCAAATCTAGAATGCTCATAATTTTTTTATTAAACTAAAATTTAATTGCTCCCAGTTGCTTATGAACTTTCTCCTTTAAAGAGCTAAATTGATTGTTTAAAATCAATCATTTTCGCTATTTCAGGTTTCTAGTCTCTTAAACGTATCTTTTTGTTTTGTTTTGTTTTCAATTCCTGTTTTACTGGGGATACAAATTGCTTCACCACTCTTCCCCCCAGTCACCACCAATGGCTACAAATTATCAATTTTGATATTTTCTGTCCATTTATTTAGCAAGGGCTTCAGATAATTCTGTGTATTCATCTCTCTTCTGTACAGTCTATCATTTCAATTTGTCCGACAGAACAATCACTCTGTAATGATCTTGTTCACTCTTTTGGATTTTTACACAACTCCCCTTGCAGTCTCCAGCAGTTTATGCACATAGTGTTTTTGTTAAGTCCTACATTCTTTGTCAGGACGACTGTGGTTCCTTGAGCTTTAATTATGGTGTCTTAAAAGATTCTTTAGCTGCTTTCATGCTTGTGAATTTTATACTTCCTCTTATTGCACCTTATTCACCAGATTTCTTGATTCCCCAAAATTTACTTTCTTGAAATCTGATACTTTTGTACAGCTGCATTGTTCGAGCCTACTTCTTCTTATTTTCACTGTGAGACATCTGTGGACATGGAAACCCTTTTGCCTGCCTGTCTTCTATTTTCAAATAATGATTTTTTTTGTTGACCCTCCACTGCACTGTAAATAACATATATTTGTTATGTATATTATATATAATATATAATCTCCAGTGATTTAGAACTCTAAAGATGATCAACATGTTGACATATAATTAAATCAAACATTTTTTATTTGTAAGCAAAATGTTATAATAATCATCATCCTCCAGTTAATCCCTGAAGTTGATCCTTTGTTAGAAGGATCAAGCCAGCACTACCTAGCACAGTGCTAAACTTTGGTTTTTGACAATCAGTAATCTATTTTTAAATGAGACACACCTAGTGTAGAAAGAAGGAAATATTGTCTGTGGTCCCATTATCTGAATCCACTGGAAAAAAATTAGGGAGAATGATAGAGTTCTAGACAAGTCAGAAGTGTGTATATTAAATATACAAGCATCTACCTTTTTAAAAGAGTCAGTTTCAAAGAAATACAGAATTTGAACAGGAAAGAATGAAGGCTAAAACCACTTCCTGGAACAAACTTAGTTCTTAGAATTCTTTTGGCTCAAATGTAAGGTTATTATCATAAAAGTCGTCATGTACTGCAACCCTGTACCAACTTCAAAGTAAAATATCAACAAAGACGATCTCCCTTAGACATGAGAAAGAATATCTTGATGGAGGTAAAGCAAATAACATGAATTCTGGTTGGTTTGAGTAGAAAAAGAACTACTAATTGAGAAAAAAGTTTTAGCCAAAAGGATTTGAGTCCATTTGATTAAAAGTATTTTTAAAAGTCTCACATAAGCATCCCTGAATATTAGAGTTTCTGAGGTTTATCCATCACTAGTCATTTTCCAATTAACTGTACATCCTAATACCCCCTGATCCTAGTTCAATGGCTTCAGTGACTGATAATTTTACTTCTTTTCAGAACAGAAATTTAAAGCTGAAGGCTTAGGACTGTGATTACTATTATTTTGTGGGTTTGAGTTTGCAACCCTGATACTTCAGAGAACTTTTATTTCCTCTGGGCCATCATTTTGGTATCAGGTAGCTTACAGCAGGTAAATTTGGGTGCAATTCTGCAGATCTACTTAATGAATTTATCTCAAAAACTGGTAAGTCAATCTCATATTGGCTCAGCTAATTAATTTCTTTATAAATATTATAAGCCTACATGTAAAAATGATTGTTAACCACTGCATTTGCAGCATAGGTTTAAAAATTTACACTATTTAACAAGGAAAGTTTTTCAGACTACAAAGGATGCTACTTGGATGAATCTTAAGAAATAATGTTCAGTGAGACTACCACAAAATAAGGAAATTCCTATTAAAAAGGGAGGGGATAAATTCATTACAGAAGTCAATATTATATAAAAAGAAAGAAAGGATGAGGAAATATTCCAGATTAAAGTAAGCCAACAAGACATCATAAGTAAACACAACAAGTGATCCACCGCAGACTGGATCCTATACTAGAGGTCTCATTCACTGGAAGAGGAGAAATGCTATAAAGGGCTATTAGGTCAACAAACAAAATCGGATTGTGGACAGTAGCTTGCATTGTTCCAATTGTGCCAGTATTGATAACTGTCCTGTGGTTATGTAAGAGGATATTCCTATACTTAGTAAATATACACTAAAGCATACATGGATAAAGTACCATGATATACACAACTTACTCTCAAATAGTTCAGAAAAACTATGTGTTTATGGGAAGAGAGAGAACACACAAATGATATAGCAAATGAGGTAAAATGCTAACAACTGCTAAATCAGGATAAAAGGTAAATGAATGTTCTTTTTACATGTTTATTTTTGGAATTTGTATGTGATCTGTTTTTGCTTTTTTTTTTTTTTTTTTTTTTTAAGCCACCTCAACATTGACCTGCTAGGCTCCAATGGTCCTTTCAACTCAGTCTTCCACGTAGCGGGAACTACAGGGGTGCACTACCATGCCTGGCTAATTTTTGATTTATTGTAGAAATGAGGTCTCGCCAAGTTCCCCGGGCTGGTCTTAAACCCGCGGACTCTGGCAACCCACTCGCCTCAGCCTCCCAAAGTGCTGGGATTACAGGTTGAGCCACCAAGCCTGGCCTATTTTTGTAATTTCTTTTATTTAAAACTATTTTCAAATAAATAGCTTCTCAAAATAATACAAGATTTATCAAAATAAACCAGACTAAATCAAATACATTCTGTGCAATTCTATTTGCAGAATCAAAATCTAATTTCTTAAAATAATTACATTAAAAATATTTCAATACATATGTGAACAAGAAAGCAATTAATTATATAGAGAAAGTAGGGATATCTAAACAAAACTTATCTCACTGTTTCTCTTTGAGAATCACCAAAGAACACACATCTCTAGCTCTTAAGTGCAATTATTAGAGAAAATAGTGAGGACGGCAAAGAGATCGCTGGTAGAGTCAAGAGACCTAAATTTTACTGATGACTCAGTTAACTTTCATCTAGCCTCCCAAGCCTTAATTTCTTCACTATAAATTATGGCCATTCAAGTTGATTTCTTGGGTTCTTATTCAATTGTTGGAAATATTTTATTGTGTGCTCAATAACTTATTTAAAAGTTGTTAGGATATGAGATTAAAATAGTCTAATCAAGAATTGGCTTTACTTTTGAAATATGTGGGGTACAGTTCAGGGTTAGGTATACAAATGTTCATTACGCAGGTACCCTTGTTGATGAGATGTGCCCCCCACTTCCCCTGGCAGTTTCCCACTACTGCCAATCCCTTTCTTATAGCATTACGATAATTGTTCAAGGTTCACTTACAAGTGAGAACACATGGTACTCAGTTCTTTGTTTCTGTGACAGATCACTCATTATTACAGACTCCAAGTCCATTCACGTTGCTGCGAAGTTCATAATTTTGTCCTTCTTTATGGCTGTGCTATATTCCATCATGTATATGTACCACATTTTTTAACGCAGTCCTTTTTCGATGGGCAGCACAGTTGGTTCCATGTTTTTGCTATTGTGAATAATGCTGAAATAAACATGCATATGCAGGTATCTTTTTCATAGAGTGATTTGAGTTCCTCTGGTTATATTCCCAGTAGGGGGATCGCAGGGTTGTATGGAAGGCTGATTTTTAGATCTTTTAGGAATCACCAAACTGTTTTCCACAGAGGTTGTACTAGTTTACACTCGTACAACAGTGCAGAAGCGTTCCCTTTTCCCTGCATCCTCTCTAGAATCTGTTGTTTTTTGAGTTATTGATAATGGCCTAACTGGAGTTAGGTGTCATCTGAGTGTGGTTTTAATTTGCCTTACTTTTAAAAAGATTCAGTGTAAGAATCTTTTTTTGACATTAGGAGGGAAAATCTTTGACCATGGGAAGTCTGAGTTTTCTGCTCCCCGGTATAAAATAAGAATCCTATGGAAAGATTTCTTACGGTTTTTTGCAGATTTGGACTTATCACTGGGGCAAACTGATAGAGTATAATTAACTTATAATTCAGCCATTATTCCTATAACATTCGCATACACAACTAAAGGAATTCAACAATAAGGTAACAGTATGGGGAAGAAATTGGACAGTTTCTGAAAGCTGCTGTCTGGGCAGCTCTGCATACAGAACTATTGAAGAAAGGGGTTCAAACAAATCAAGTGAGAACTTTTATATTTCAATTTGTGCAAATGCATATAGAAACCATGAAATTAATCTGTTCTGCGATGAGTGGTGCCCAAATCCCTAAAATTTTAAGTAATATATGGATAATAATTATTTAAATTATATAAACACAACAAACAGTTGGATGGCAGGTGTTCTACTTACTGACTAGTTTTGGAAATATTTCCTGCCTTCAGTTTGAAGTAATAATTATGGGATTTTCTTAAGATACAATCTATCCTCCAAGGAAGGGAGACATATTTGTTCCAGTCCTAAAAATACCCACAAGTGCAGTCGTGCCAAACAGCATAGTGCTAGTTAACGTGACATTCCATTCTTACTGGTCAACTGTCCTCAGTTTTCTTGAAGCACAGATTAGGGATTTTAGAAGTCAACACATTTTACACTGGAATTGTTCTTTTAATAAAATCTTGAAAAGCAGTATAGAAAAACATCCCATTAGGGCTTCTGTCTTAATACTTGTGCATTTCCAATATGGAGCATGCTGAGGAAGTGGAAATTGATAAGAAAACTTTAGCTAATAAAATGTTACTCATATTCTGAGATAAGAAAGAAGAGGGGGGAAGGCTTTGCAGAAATTGTGTGTCTACAATTGTCTGTCCCCGGTGGATCCAGGCACCCTATCACACCCATTTCAAACCTCAGAACACAGGGGGTCAAATCCTATCACACCACCTTAAAGAAGTTGAGCCCAGAATGTTTGCAGGGATAAAGCCTTGGTCCAAGCGTTGTCCATATGCAAGCTTCATTCTTTTAACAGACATCCGTTCAACAACTATTATTTGTAAAGCATTAGGATTGACCTGACGCTTGAAGAATAAGCACCCTTGTGGGTGTGTAGATAGTTCCTTGACCACTGCCAATTCACAAACCTAATTTGAGACCTATTTTTAGAAGTAAAAAATTATGTTATCTGATCTGAATCATTTGAGAGATGTTACCAAGATTTAATATGAAAGATAAGAAATGTGAATTAAAAAGATCACACTTGAAGAAAAAAATTATAAATTACCCCCAAAGACAGGAAATGCAGGAGCCTCTAATTAAGCATAACTAGAGATTTCAAAGATTCAGGTACACTATGAACCAAACCATGCCTACCTAAGGATAGGGTCTCTATATAGGGATTGCCTCCAGCTAACACCGGGCCATTCATCTTGTCTCCCAACTCCAGTATTGTAAAGGGGTTCAGAGGGGTTTAGTCCTTTAAAGAAGCAATGTGCCTCATGGCCAAGTATTGAGGTCAGCACCCTGGAACAGCAGTTCCATGCCTGACATTCTACATTATCGTAGAAACTTGCTTACTCTCTCAGTGTCTCAATTTTTCCATAAAGTAACTATAATAATAACTACTTATTTTTCCTCAAGTACACTGTAAAGCTGGTCGTAAACTCTCTTAGCAAGTCTTCTTATTAAACCAATTGTGGCCGAGTTCGGTGGCTCATGCCTGTAATCCTGGCACTTTGGGAAGCAGAGGTGAGAGGATTGCCTGAGTCCAGGGATTCAAGACCAGCCTGGGCAACTTGGCGAGATCTCGTCTCTAAAATAAACCAAAAAAATTAACCAGGCATGGTGGTGCACACCTGTGGTTCCAGCTCTTTGAAAGGCTGAGGCAGAAGAATCACCTGAGGCTAGCAGGTCGAGGCTGAGGTGGTTGTGAGTGTGCCACTGCAATCCAGCCTGGGTGACTGAGTGAGACTCCTACCCAAAATGAACAAGCAAACAAAACAATTGAGGTGTTATCTAACTGTAGTCGTGTTTTAAAAAAAATATAAACATGCGGTCCTCTCATCAATTAATATTAATAGCTTAATAAAAATATTAATCTTTAATATGTTAAGCAGTAAACTATGTGCTTTTAAAGCACCAATCACCTGATTTAATCCTCACAACTGTTTTAGTTAAAGTAGGTATCATCACTACACACTTTTTACATAAGAGGAAATATATGAGACTCTCAAGTAACTTTTCCAAGACTATACAACTAATTGTGGTATAGACTGAATTCAAACCCAGGTCTATAGGACTGAAATTATAGAGTTATTTCTACAATATAATCATAATTAAGAGATTCTAATAAAATTATAATCTACAAAGTGCTTTCATAAAATATCTAAAGGATAAAATTGCTGGGTTATCTAGCTTGCTTAACTACATGAAATGAATGATTAAAAATGATAAAGTCTGTATATTTGGGTACATGCAGCTAAGTTTATATAGTCAATATTTACAAAGTGTGAAAAAACTTTTTTAAGTTGACTAAGCTTATCAAAAAAGTCAATTCATTCAGGCAAAATAGACAATTCCATTAAGAAAGTCAATCAAGTTGTTTCTGCTTTTGTTTTAAATTTTGCAAATCAAAGACACATTTAATTTTTTCATCTCCTCTTTATATGGACAGAGATAGGGAAGACACCACAATCAGGGGTCAGAGCTTTCAGGTTCTCAAAGATAGTAATGCAATGGGGCAGTACGGGGGAGGGGCAAGGGTCTGAAGACTATTTTCATCATTTCAAAACTTCTAACATTTCAACTATGTCTCCCAGATAAGGTAAAACAGGCTAACTAAATCATTCTATTCCTAAGCTTTCAGCCAGAATTGCTTCAACTCAGTGCCATAGTACTGATGGTCTCATCCTGATCAGAAAGACTGATTGGGAGTTGCATGTGTCTTTGGTTAATAAAATGTTTTTTAAAAATACAATAATTATTTAATGTTGTAAAGGTATATGTGCCAGGATGTCTATAATCATTGCAGTATTGCTGTTATGATACAAAATGGGGGAGAAAAGAAGCTAGATGTTCATCAATAAAGGAATAACTAAATAAATTATAGCTAATTCATATAAAAGAATACTATACAACTATAAAAAGAACAGGCTGGCTGCACTGTAAGCTATAGAATAAAACAATCAGGTCACAAAGCAACAGTGTTACATGGATACTATGGGCCTTATGACCCCACCTAGGTTAAGAAGATGTGAATAACCTCAAAAAGACACCCTATGCCCACCAGTCACTCACCATTTCTCCACAACACCCAGGTCTACGGAGCCACTAATCTACTTTCTACCTCTACAGAGTTGCCTATTCCAGACATTTACTATCAGTGCAGTAATACAATATGTGATTTTGTGACTGGATTCTTTTACTTGACCACATTTTTTCAAGGTTTATTCATGTTGTGTAATGTATCAGAATGTCATTCTTTTTATTGACAAATTACATTCTGTCATATGGATATACCACACTTTGTTTCATACATTTAGCAATTGATGGACTTTATGTTGATATGTTTCAGTTATTATGAAGAATACTAATATAAATATTCATGTAAAGAAAAAGATGTGGATAAAGATGTATATATGGATGGAGACATGTGCTTCCTCTATGTACCTCATAAAGACACTAGTAGAAAAAGAAATGGAGAGCTATAACCAGAATTGAGAACAGCAGTTACTGCCAGAAAGGGGACAAGTATGATAAAACGTAAATAGAATCATCCACTTTTTCTCTAAACTTTTATATAATTTGAATTTGGACAGTGAGCATTAATTTTCTTCCAATTTTAAAAATTCCTTAATAAATGCAAGGGAGTTTTTTTGTCTGCCAAACTTTTCCAAACATGGACTCAATATGAAAACAAAAAGTAGAGGGGTCCTTGGTGATGATCTGAGTAACCTGCTGTTGTAGCCATAACCATTGTACACATAAAACACACACATCCTCTCTACCTGGGAGTGGTCAATTCTTGAAGCACTTATAAAAGGAGCTCTGTTTCTCATTGTCAGAAATCTGCACCATGCAATGACTCTTTTCTGCAACCTTAAAAATACTGCAAGCTGGTAGCGAAGCAGTGTAAACAACTTGCAGAACCAACATGAAGACACTTCAGAACCCTGGCACCTTCCTGAGACTTGGAAGCAGTCCTTCTCCTAATTGAAAACAGGTGTGTCTGAAAGAGAAGCTGCTGTGTAAGCCTACCCTATGAAAAACTGAACCAGCCATGCCATTCCCACTAAGGGAACATGCACAAGCACCCCCTCCATCAGCTGTGGCACTGAACAGTTTGCTACCTTCCCAACTCCACTCTCTGGCACAACAGCTCAGCCCATAATGTGAACTTAGAAGTCCATAATTCATGATTTAATGTGAGCCAGGAGTACTTAAAAAGCTCTGCTAACTGTTAGCAGTCTCCCCCTAAAATGTGAGATTTGGTCTTTATAAGGCCTTGCAAAAATACATTTCTTGGGATATTCCAATGTGACTATTTCTTGGGCTATTTTCAATGTGGGTTCAAAATAGGACTCAATCACATGCTCAGTATCAGGAGAGAAGAGGAGGCTTAGTGGGTCTCACATTCAACCAAGTCTTTTATTTCAAGTGTATTAGTTTCACTGAAATGGCCTAATCATCCGTGTATACTTGTGCTCTTTCACCCTAACTTTACCAGGAGCTAGACAAGTACAGGCCTGTGCCAATGTCAAGGTATTCAGTCAGAGGGGGTGGACTCTATCAAGCAAAGGACATAGAGAGATTAGGGAGAGGACATATAAAGTAAGGAGGAATTGAGGATCATGAGGAGAAGTTAAAACAGAACCTCTTGACAGTTTCACTGAGCCCCACCCTCCCTGCTTGTGGTGAGGATGCTATGGGATAAGTCACACCTAGGCCTCTCTTTTCCTTCTCTGATAAGGCAAGGATGAGGAGACCGAAAGAGGTAGGTGTTGGAGGGAGCAGGGGAGTGTGTGTGTGGCGATTAAAGTAGCCAAACACACCAAAATCAGCACAAGCCCAGTTGGCGGGAGCTCTTCCAGGTGACAAGGAGAAAGCTGAGAAACAAAACACTGCAAGGAAAAGAAACCGAATAAAGAGGAATTGAGCATCTTAAAAGGCACAAACAAAAGGATATGCCCATTTTCTATTTGTTCTTAGACAGTAGGACCTTTTCAACATCTTTAACTTCATATACAATGAAATAACCTTTTAAAATCTTTTAACAAAAAAGGAAGGGACACTTTTAGCAGTCTTTTCTTCTTTTTCTTTGGAAAAGCACTGAGTTGAGATCATCGACAACTGACATATGGTCACTGAGAGCAGGTGGTCTGGTGGAGGGTGGGAAGTGATGAGGCCTACAGCTGGAAAGTGGCCATCCATGATGGCCGTTTCCTCCCTGGTACTGACATTCAAGGCTCCAAGCCTCATTCTGGGTCGTCCATCCCCACTGATGACACTTCTAGCAGCATGTGCTCCCATAAAGATACATCCCCATTTCCTGTCACCTGTCACCTCCCTGAAGTTCAGACTTAACCACCCTTCTGACTGAACCCAAATCCTATCCCCACCCATGCCTAGGACACCTCTCCAGCTCACCCAGGGTTTCACTGCTGCTACTTTGGCTAGTTTCCAAAGTACACTCCAGTTCTAAGTGCTCACAGTCTAAGAACTCATGTAACACATCAAGTGTCCTGAAAAAAATAAATGTGTGTGATCTTGAGTCAGAAAACATGAGTTTCATTCTGCCACTTACAGATTGCTTATTATCTGATTTTTGTACTGGAAGGTAAGTTTAATGTCAACAGAGAGTTTGTCTTGAACATCTCCATACCTTGAAATTTAGGGACACGCTACCCAAAATTGTAGCCAAATACAGCAGAACTCAGCACTTGAATAATGGCTCCTCTGAATTGGAACGTGCTGTTACTTTTGAAACTGGACTTCAAAGACTTTATAGAAAGAAAAGAATGTAATCAATCTCATTAATAGTTTTTATACTCATTACTTATGGGAATCATACTATTTTCAACATATTTGGTTAAATAAACTATTATTTAAATTAATTTTACCTGTTTCTCTTTTTTTTTGTAATATTGCAGCTAGAAAATTTAAAATCAGCCTGATGCATTGGTGCATACCTGTCATCTCAATTACTCTGGTGCCTGAGGAGGGAGGTTTGCTTGAGGCCAGGAGTTCAAAGCTGTAGTGTGCTATGATCACACCTATGAATAGCCATGCAACATAATGAGATCCTGTGGCTAAGAAAAATAAAGTAAAATTTAAAATCACCTATGTGACTTGTATGTTAGTTTTAATGGGCAGTGTTGGCCTAGACTTTCGACTGGCACATGATAGGTGCCCAGTACTTATGAAAAACATAAATACATAGACATAAATACTCTAGTTTGTTGTCTCCAATATTTAAATTTGCTAAGTTTTTAAATTTTCTTTTTATTTTCTTTGATATGAGAATAAAAATATATTTCCCACAGAATTTGTTGTGAAGACTAAATAAGATAATGTAGCCCAAAGGTTAAAATATTACTCAAAGTTATGCTATCTCAAGTTAAGGTTTGTTGGATGCTTAAAGAATGAGAAATGCAATATAACTGAATAATCCCCTAATTATTAAGATAGTCCTATTATCAGAGCATGCAAACATTGAGAATAATTACTGTGAAAAGAGATGGGATTAATGCTCTAAAGCCACATTCATCATCAATCTTACAAGCTCAGAAAGCAAACTTCATCAGAAAATAAGGGGTTTGTCAAAATTATGGGGGGGAAATGGATTTCTTTGACAGTTTAGTGAAAATGTAGATACCTAATTGTTTTGCATTCTAGATTTAGGCCCAGATAGGGCATTCTGTTTGGGGGCTAATTAATCACTTGGCTTACTACAATACATTTTACATTTTTGGTTGTCATAAGGAAGATGCTACTGGCTTCTAGTGAGTAGAGGCCAGGGATGCTGATAAACATCTTACAATGTGCAAAACAACCTCCAATAATGAAGAATTATCTGTCCCAAAAGGTCAATAGTGCCACAATTGAGAAACACTTTGCTATTAAGAACAGAGGTTCAAGAGGTTTTCTTTGTTTTTTTTAATTTTTTAATTTTAAAAATGTGGGGTACAATTCAGGGTTAGGTATACAAACGTTCATTATGCAGGTATCCTTGTTGATGAAGTGTGCCCTCCCTCCCCTGGCAGATTCCCACTACTGCCAATCCCACCCCTCCTCCCAGCAGTTTCTCACTACTGCCAATCCTTTTCTTACCGTATTATGATAATTGTTCAAGGTCCACTTATGAGTGAGAACATGATACTCGGTTCTTTGTTTCTGTGATACACTACTCAGTAATATAGATGCTAAGTCCATCCAGGTTGCTGTGAAGTTCATGATTTTGTCCTTCTTTACGGCTGTGTAATATTCCATCATGTATATGTTCCACATTTTTTTTATCCAGTTCTCTTTTGATGGGCAGCACGGATGGTTCCATGTTCTTTCTATTGTAAACAACACTGCGATAAACATATGTGTGCAGGTATCTTTTTCACAGAGTGATTTGAGTTCTTCCAGGTATATTCCCAGTAGGGGGATTGCAGGGTCGTATGGAGGGTCAATTTTTAAATCTTTTAGGAATTGCCACATTGTTTTCCACAGAGGCTGTTCTAGTTTAAACTCCCACCAGCAGTGTAAAAGTGTTCCCTTTTCACTGCATCCCTCTCCAGCATCTGTTGTTTTTTGAGTTATTGATAATAGCCATCCTGACTGAAGTTAGGTGGTATCTCAGTGTAGTTTTAATTTGCATTTCTTTGACGACTAGTGAGGCTGAGCACTTTTTCATGTATCTTTGGGTGCTCATATGTCTTCTTTTGAGAAGTGTCTGTTCACATCTTTTGCCCACTTTGTAATGGGGCTGTTTGTTTTTTTCTTTTCAGTCCATTTGATTTCCTTATAGATCCTAGATGTTAGGCCTTTGCAAGACAACAGTTGGCAAATATTTTTTCCCAGTCTGTGAGCTGTTTCCCTGCTCTCTTGATGGTTTTTTTGGCTTTACGGAAGATTGTCAGTTTGATGAGGTTCCTCTTGTCTAACTTATCTCTTATGGCCTGGGCACTTCAAGTTTTGATCAGGAATTGGTTGCCAGTTCCAATTTCCATAAGGGTGTCTCCTGTGTTTTCTAAAGTTCTTACAGTTAGAGGTTTTACATTTAAGTCTTTGATCCATTTAGAGTTGATTTTTGTGTATGGAGATAGGTAAGGGTCTTGATTTAATCTTCTGCATGTGGTCAGCCAGTTTTCCCAGCACCATTTACTGAATAGGTTCTCCTCTCCCCAGTGGTAGCAGTGGTTGGTGGTGGAGGCTTTGTCAAAGATGAGTTGGTTGAGAAATTGAGGTTTTGCTTTTGGAATCTCAATCCTGTTCCATTGGTCAATATGCCTGTTCTTGTACCAATACCAGGTTGTTTTGATTATTATAGCTTTATGATCAAGTTTAAAGTCTGGGAGTGTGATACCTCCCGCTTTGTTTTTTGTTTGTTTGTTTTTTGTTTGTTCATTTGTTTTGTTTTTGTTGAGGATTGTTTTGGCTATTCATGATCGTTTATGTTTCCATATGAATTTCTGTATTGTCTCCAGGTCTGAGAAGAACGCTGCTGGTAATTTAATGGGTATTGCATTAAATCTGTAGATTGCCTTAGGTAGGATGAACATCTTAAGAATGTTGATTCTTCCAATCCATGAGCATGGAATATTTTTTCATTTTTGTGTCACCTTTGATTTCTTTGAACAGTGTTTTGTAGTTTTCATTGTAAAGGTCTTTCATGTCTCTGGTTAGGAAGATATCAAGGTATTTCATTTGTTTTTGTGTGTGGCTATTGTGAATGGGATTGTGCTTTTTATTTGGGTTTCTGTTTGTTTATTATTGGTGTATAGAAATATGACTGTCATTTGCACATTATTTTATACCCCGAGACTTTGCCAAAGTCTTTTATCAATGCAAGGTTTTTGACAATTTCTCTTGGGTTTTTCTTTAAAGAGCTTTGTGATGCATATAGCAGAAGATTGAATGAAGTTGAGCATATCCTTGATGGCCTAAGATATCCAGAAATACATGATTACAAGGTTAGAGCATCATAAATACTTCCCTTGCAGTTAATAAGATAGCTCATTATAGAAAAACTTAGGGACAAATCATGAAATTATTCTGTAAGACTTGATCAAGGCAAAGGGCAGTGCTGGCCAAAGGCTTACTATAACAAAGACAAAGTTAATAAGGATAATACCCTTTCCTTTACACACTTTAGCCAACATTTTCAATTTCTCAAGTCTCTGGTATCTAGGAGGGCTGTACTAGGCTTTGGAGTATGTAAAAGTAGAAAATTCCATTGTTACCACCAGCAAACTTACTATGGCTGAAGGTAAATCAGTCCTTGAAGAAACATTTCTGGAATCAAAATCTTCATCACATAAAATCAGAATCCTAGCTTTGGAATCATCAAAAAGACAAACCAAGATTTGAATCAAGACCTGTCTTGGGGAGAGCCTCTTAATCCTCTGATTCTCAGATTTCTCATCTATAAACTGGGGATGATAACACTCACTCAGTGGGATACTTGGGAAGATTATATACAATTATGTATTTAAATTGTTTAGCAAGATACTTGTGCCACAGTAGTTACTCAATAAATGCTTCTTAATTCTCCTAATGGTGTTTTCTTCTTAAGACTAAGTGATCACAGTTAAGTAAGATGAAAGGGAAGAATTTTTTGAGGTGTTATGAAAACATCATTTTTTAAAAAAGAAAAAGTCAACTAAAGAAAGCAAATAAATAAACCCTAACTCCAAAGAACTATTATAAAAGAAAGCAGTAATAGAAAGACCTGGAAATCTGGTCACAACAATACTGATAACAAACCTTAGAAGACTGAGAAGTCTGTTAATGATGGAATATTCCTACTTGGTATTATTCAAGAACACAGATTATGTTATTTTAATAAGACATGACCAAGAATTTCAAAAGAGCTTGATGTATATAGCTAAGCAGAAATCAAGAGCAGGTTACAGATGTCAGCAGATCAAAATTTATTTGTAAAAATGTTAAAGGACCTATATTACAGCTTCTAGATATTCAAAGAGTTTGAATCAGAGACTCAGATTTTTTTTTTAAACTAGCAAATATATGGTTTTTGTATTGCACATATTTTAAAAACTACCCACAGAAACCTCTTGACTTCTTAGATGCTGTCTTCCACAACAGATTTCTGGGCTTCTCAAAATTTTTCAATTATTACATATGAATATTTTAAATTGTTATTTGTCACCATCCTAGAAGATAAATAAGGCAGGTCTTAATATTCGCATTTGTTGGTGAGCATACAAAGACTGTAGATTAGGTAATTCGGTGGCTTCACCACAAATTTGTTGCAAAATTGACTCTATTGCCCTGACCTTTCTCTTCAGTCTTCTTTTCATACGTTAACTCTTCTTATCACATACATAATTCAATTTAACAAATATTTTTGAGTATCTAGTCAAGATCGATGCATCAAATACCTACTACCCAGTACATAATTATAACTTGGGGATGATATATGTATGTAATTATAGCATAGGGATGATACAACATTTAAAGGTCATATGTTCTGTGACCGGAGAGAAGGAGAGACCATATCAGGTAGGCAAGAAAGAAGGTGGTAACATTCCAAGTGGGCACTGATGTGTGCGTGGTGTTTGACAGAAGATACAGAGAAAGGAAATCTGCAGGAGAAAGAGAAAACAGAATACTTGAAGGCATTTTCAGGGATCAGAAAGGGAAAATTTGACTGGAGTACAGGGTACCACATATCCAGAAATGGGAGGTTAACATGGAGGCCTAAATTGACGCCATATTGTAGAAGCATGAGAATGCCTGAGTGAGAAGCTTGTATTTAACTGTGTAAACACTTCGTAAAGTAGAGGAGATCAGTTTGAACTTCTACAACACTCTGAGCAGTGGGATAGTCCCGCCTCTATCACTCATTGAATTCTGAATATAGTTCTCTATATATTGGTCACCCATGCCAGGCTCTAAACCCTTCAAGAATAAAAATTGTATCTCAATCATCTTTAAATTATAGTGGCAAGGCTACTCTTCAAATCACACACTAAACACTTCATAAGGGTTTTCAGAAAATACAGGTAAATATGAGTGGATTAACTAAGCAATAACTGAGTTAAAGAGGTGACCATGGAAAAGAAGAGAATAAATGCAGGAAATGATATGGAAGGAAACCAACAATGTTTGGTCCACATTGACCTGACAGGAAGAAAAGAGTAGATGTGACTTTGAGACTTTGCTTCAGGGTATATGGAAGGATAGTAGATATCAATGGCAGGGAAGTTAGAAGATAGAGCTTATCTGAGGGAGGAAATGGTGAGGGCAGAGAGAATATCAGCAGAGCCTTCCATAAAGTTAGTTGAGAAACCCCAGATGCATTTTTATATTTTGGTGTGAATGTCATCTGGATGAAATGCTTTGGCAGAAACACTACAGGGCATATTGCATATTCTCTTAATAAAGGGAATGTGTAGTTGTCTAAAAATTTTACTTTGATAAAAGTAGAGGTCTTAAAAATCATGACAATCAATTACCTGTGACAATAGTGGAACTTTGAGTACTTAGGTATCAGGTTACTAACTCAGAAAATGGATATAATTCATCTCCGTACAATCCCAACACTTGAAGAAGGTAGAGTCTAGCAGAGGGAACCAACACACAAATAGCACTGCTCAGTGCAAGAAGTACTATAAAAGAGGCATAGACATGCGGCCATGAGGCCAGCACCTCAAACATACTCAAGAGACATTTTTGCATGCCTAAATGAATGAGTGAAAAAAATTAGTGTATGAGTGAATGAATAAACGGTGGCTTAGCAAACCCTGTGAAATGCAAAATTATTTGTTTTGTGCATTTGCATTTGACATATTCTATATTAACCATATTTCTTACAGTGTTTAACAACTGAAATAGAGATATGAGAAGTATTCATTCATTTCCAGACATTTTGAGATATTTCACTTTAATATGACAGAGTTGGGCAATCTTCTTCCCCTCTCAAAGAATTAAGTAACAGGTAAGGTTGGCAAAGACTGGGTGAGGGAGTGGGTGGGTCATTTCTTACACGAGATCAACGTACATAGAGCAAACGAGCTCCACAACCATAACACTTACACACATGCATGTGTGTGCAAATTAAAGCTAAGTGCTTCAAGTCCAAGGTTGTTAAGGAAAAAGCAAAATCAAAGACTGAAGCCAACACAAGAAGCCATGGCAATCCTTAGAGAGGAGGAATGAAGAAGATAGGAGAGCAAGGTTAGACGAATTCCCAAGCCACTGAGGGGGCATCCTTCACAATTACTTACGGGGTTTCTAGGCACTTGCTGGTGGACACAGCACATACATGCAAATGAACCAAAAGAGAACAGACAGCATTATCCCCATACAAAGTAAAAACAATAGTAAAGGACATTGTGGGAAGATGTTTAGAGTTTCCATCTTTGGAAAACATCACCTACAACTTTACACAAAAGTTGATTTCCTTAATTTGTCTTCTTTTACATAAACAAGAACTTAGAGATGTTTGAGCTTTTGAGAATATAATATATTCAAACATGCTTAAAGATGATGTACTGACTAAAGACTTTGCTAGTAACAATCAAAAAGTAGAGAATGCAACTTAGCAGTCACATTTCTGGTATGGTAGAAATTTTAATTTCATTAGATGAGATGCTTATAAATGGTGCTTCTGTAATTAAGGCTTCTAATAGAATGTGAAAGTGTGAGTTCATATATTAGTATCTCAACTCACGTTTCCTTGAATTTTCTACCATTAGACATGGGTGTAGGCTCTGCTGCATTCTTGCTGGATGGGTCATCTTACCACGATTGAGAAGTTGGCGCTTCAACTATCTACAGGATTTACAGCCTCAGTAGAAACTATGAAGCAACATAACTAAGAAAGGTTGGCCAGTTTCGGTGGCTCAGCCTGTAATCCCAGCACTTTGGGAGGCCGAGGTGAGTGGATAGCCTGAGCCTGCGGGTTCGAGACCCACCTGGGCAACTTGGCGAGATCTTGTCTCTACAGTAAATCAAAAACTAGCTGGGCGTGGTAGCATGCACCTGTAATTCCGGCTACTTGGAAGGCTGAGGTGGAAGGATCGCCAGAGCACAGCAGGTCGAGGCTGCAGTGGCTGCATGCCACTGCACTCTGGGCAACAGAGTGAGATTCCAACTCAAAAATAAAAAAAAAAAAACTAAGAAAGGCATGCAAACTGTTCAATGGCAAGGTGGTATTTTCAAATGATAAGAAATATGTGTTATGTTATTTAGGCTTTGTGAAAGCAGATATTGCAAATGTGTAAGGACAAAGGAAAGAGACAAAGATAAAATATAGAAGAATATAAAATAAAAATACTTAAGAGTGGTCTGCAAATATCAGACCACTTGAAACTATTGTTACAGACATTAAACTTCAGATGGTAATGTCCCTCCTTGCACTAACATTTGGAGCAAGATCCATTGCAACCAGTACGATGGGAATGATCAAATTATTTGGCCAAATTGGAATTTTATTAAATCAGAATGTTTAGAAGTCAGTGATTTCTAATTTGGAAGTTAAAATCTAATCTAATCTGAATATAGAATTTAATTGAGATTCTTGCCTTCTGTTCTTCTAATTTGTGACTTAAAGGAGGAGACAAGCTGATCTCTAGGATTCACTCCATGATTCCACAGTGCTACCCCATGTCATCCATGGTAGAAAATGTCTATCCTTCTTTTAAATGGTTGTCTGACCTAAAGAAAGGTCCTTTGTTCATGAAAGAGGCGACTCATCCTCACCATTTTATTTCTTAACATTTAGAATGTTCATGAAAGGTCTAATCAAGGAGACACTAGCTGTCATAGCATCTTAATTGCTGTAGATAATCACTAAGAGCTTAAAGGCATTCTGTGTGCATGTGAAACATTTGCTGGGGACCTGGTTCTCAGGCAAGAACAAGGAAACAGCTGTCTCACTGGAGTTTAAGTTCTTATGGTTAAGGGAATGGAATACACTGTTACCAAATCAGATCTAATGAATTAACTTTTAAAATAAAAATTGTCCTTCTGTAGTTACACAAAGTAAATGCTTAATCAAACCAAATGTTGGGGACAGAAAGTACCACCCTCAAATTAAAGAGAGAGTGTGTATGTGTGTGTGTGTGTGTGTGTGTGTGTGTGTGTGTGTGTGTGTGTGAGAGAGAGAGAGAGAGAGAGAGGAGAAGATACAGAGGGAGAGAGAGAAAGAGAGAGAAGCAAATGTGTGCATGCCTTCATGATATAAGATGGGGAAGACACAGATAAGTCTCAAATCCAATCAATTATTTTTCTTTTTGTCACTAGTTTTAATCAATTTCATTGCAATGTTCTTTGATGTAATTTTCTTCATGTTTTTTATACTTAGACTTTGTTGATCTTCTTACGTCTGAGAATTTACAGTTTTTATTACGTTTGGAAAGTTTCCAGCCATTACTTAAAATATGTTTTCTTGCCTCCCTCATCCCATATCACTTCCCATGAGCAGTGCATGTATGTTTGTCCATTTGAAATTGTCTTGCAGTTCACTGTTATTCCTTCTTTTTTAAATCCTTTTTCCTCTATGTTTCATATTAAATAATTTCTATTGTTATGTCTTCAAATTCATTAACATTATTTTCCTGTAATGTGTATGATGAATCCCATCCAGTGTATTTTCATCTCAGATACTGTAGCTTTTATCTTTAGATATTTGATTTGGGCCATTTGTATATTTTCTAAGTCTCTGCTTAACATGTTCAATCTTTCTTCTATTTTCTTGAACATATGAAATATAATAATAACTATTTTTGCTGTTCTTGTCTAGTAATTCTCTCATTGGAGTCATTTCTGAGTCACTTTTGATTGACTGATTCTTCTCCTCATTATTGTATTTGCCTGCTTCTTTATATGCTAGGTAATTTTTTACTGGATGCCTGACATTTTGAACTTGGCCTTGGATGCTAGATATTTTTGTATTCCTGTAAATATTTGTGAGTTTTATTCTGTTGAATTACTTGAAAATGGTTTAAGCCTTTCAAGTCTTGCTTTTAAGTTTAGGCAACATCAAAGCAGTGTTTACTCTAGGTTTTATTTTCCCTAGTACTGAGGCAAGACCCTTCTTGGTCCTCTAACTGACATATTGTGAAACTTTCCGCTCTGGCTGTTGGGAACAGGCATTATTCCTGGTCTTGTGTGACCCTCAGGTACTGTTCCCTCAAGTCCTGTTGAGTGATTCTTTCCTCAGCTTGGAGTAGTTTCCTCATACACATTTGCTGATTACAGCTTACCTGAATATTCAGGGGAGATTTTCTGCAGATCTCTGGTGTTCTCTCTCGGTACAGGTCTCCGCTTTTTGGTATTCTGCCTTGTCAACTTTAGCTGCTTTATCTTGCCCAAGCTGTCTCCTCAATTCAAAGACTAAGTACATCCTTCTGTGCCCCTGCCCTTGTACTATAGTTACAAAATGTCCTAAAGGAAATAAGCTGGGGTAAAACTCTGGAAAGCCTCCATTGTTTCCTGCCTGTCAGGGATAGCTGGCCTTGATTGCCCAATGTCCAATATCTTTTTTATATACAGAGAGAGATGGAGTCTTACTATGTTGCTCAGGCTTGAACTCCGAGGCTCAAGTGATCCTCCTGCCCTCTCAGAGTTCTGGGATTAGAGGCATTAGCCACCATGGCCAGCCCTAATATCTTTAGTATTGTTATTTCATTGTCTAGTTTTTTGTTGTTCCAGGTGGAAAAATAATCCCGTCCCTGTTACTCCATCTTGACTGGAAGTAGAAGTCCACAAGTTCAACCATTACTAACACTACCTAACATTTGTAAAGCAACAAATATCAAGACAAAATGCAAAATTTGTAAGTGATATTCATGAGAAAAAAGAGGAAGAAAAATAAAGTCTACTGAAAAACTTAAATCTTCCAAAAAGTTGTATTGTCAACAACAAAGTCTTTGTGGTTAAAACACACACATACACACACAAACTTAGAAGTAGGTCATTCTGTAAATTTTGTGAAAGACTTACTTCAGTTCACAATAATCTGAAATTCTGAGCCTTGGAGTTTGCAGAAGAAATCACATTAATAATAAGTGTGTTCTTCTAATTATGTAAGAAATCTTACACTTAAGGGGACCTTCATAAAAAGACAGACTCATGCCTATCACATTACCTAACATACATACAATAAATGCTTTTGGAGTGAATCATTATTACTGTAAGAGAATAAAGAAAATAATGATCAATATAATAACATAAAACCCTGGGTAATTATGAAACATTGCCATATGATTGGAATATTTAAAAATTGTATTTATTATGCTTAACATACATCATTGGCCCATGAACAATAAGAGTTTAAACCGGGCAGGTCCACTTATAGGTGGATTTTTTCCACCTAACACAGGTGAAAAATATAGTATTAACAGGATGTGAGACCCCCCCAATCTGGGGGGGGGGGTGACTTTTCTTGTATGACAATATATATTTTAAGCTTATATGAAGACATAGTACTTCGGGATGCTGCAATGTTGCTCTTGACCTGGATAGAAATTATACAACAATTCATTTTACATCAACATCAGTAAGTATTTTTGTATTTTGTATTTATGCATTTTCTGTATGTTTATTATAATCATAATTATGAAAGTGTTTCAAACATTATGTGACAAACCATAAGCAAGCTGGATTCACTTGTTAACTTTGAAACTGAAAAACTGAATGATTACATTTTTCTTTTTTTGATTACATTTTTCATAAGAACTCATCATAACAATTCTATGTACAAGTGTAAATAAAAATTGAAGATGACTTTTTTGATAAATAGCTTTCACATAAATTATCTTCTTATGACCTTGAGGTATAGATATAACTACACACTTTCATTTTTCAGATGGATAAACTGAGACTAGAGAAGCTAAATTACTTGTCCAAAACTACACACAGTAAGAACTAGTGGAATCATGCTGTAACCACTGTTCCACAATTCGATATTTATCTCTTTTAATGAAGTATGTGAAAGTTAATATAGTGGACACTGTTGATTGTCTCCAAGCATCCATTTCTCTACTTTCTTCTTGTTCACAGAACCTGAATTTTGTTTAGTAATTAAGTGGCTAACTCCTGGGAGGTGGGAAGGGTCAACCTCCCCAGTCCCTGAAGGCAATACTCAATTAATTTAAGCAAATTCTAGTAATCCTATCTCCTTTCCAATGATTGGTTTATGGTTAATGGGCATGTGATACCCTTTGACCAATGAAATGCAAGGGAAGTTCTGTTGTAGAGCTCACCATGTAAGGAAATAATGTTTAAAGCTCCTCAGACATCTTGACCAGTCTGAGAATAAAAGTAACATGATGAGGAAGGCTGTGCAGAAAGAGGAAGAAAAAAAAAATTCTATATCTCAGATGACATGGTTGAACCCTGTAAGTCAAACCCTAAAATATCTTGACCTCCAAACATTGTATTAGGTAGGACAACAAACCCTCCTATTGTTTGAGTTATTTGACTTGGTTCTGTTGCCTGTAGCTGAGACCATTCCTATTCTAAGCTGAACTGGTGATTTTCTTGCATATTCTATTTAATTTTCGTCAAAAATTCTATGACAGGCCAGGTGTGGTGGCTCAAGCCCGTAATTCCAGCACTTTGGGATCCAGAGGCAAGAGGATTGCCTGAACCCAGGGGCTCCAGACCAACCCGGGCAACTAGGCGAGGCCTTGTCTCTACAATAAATAAAAAAACTAACAAGCTTCTGCAAAGCCAAAGAAACCATCAAGAGAGCAGGGAGACAGCCTACGGATTGGGAAAAAATATTTGCCAACTCCAGGTCTGACAAAGGCTTAACATCTTGGATCTACAAGGAACTCAAGCATGCAGAAAAGAAAAAAACAAACAACCCCATTATAAAATGGGCAAAAGATATGAACAGACACTTCTCAAAGGAAGACATCCAAACAGCCAACAGACACATGAAGAAATGTTCAACCTCACTAATCATCAGGGAGATGCAAATCAAAA
>CAUYQG010132782.1:0-22846 GCA_963574415.1 Tarsius wallacei
GCTGACGATGTGATCCTATACCTTGAAAATCCAAAATAATCTGTCAAAAGCATGCTTGCACTGATAAAGGACTTTGGCAAAGTCTCAGGGTACAAAATAAATGTGCAAAAAAACAGTTGCATTCTTATACACTAACAACAAGTAGGCAGAGAACCAAATAAAAAGCACAATCCCATCCACAATAGCCACAAAAAAAAAATGAAATATCTCGACATACTCCTAACCAGAGAAGTGAAAGAACTTTACAACGAGAACTGCAAAACACTGCTCAAAGAAAGCCAAGAAAACACAAACAAATGGAAATATATTCCATGCTCATGGATTGGAAGAACCAGCATTGTTAAAAGGTCCATCCTATCCAAGGCAATCTACAGATTCAACACAATACCCATTAAGTTAACAACATCATTCTTCTCAGACCTGGAAATGACAATACAAAAATTCATATGGAAACATAATCGACCATGAATAGCTAAAACAATCCTTAGCAAAAGAAGCAGAGCAGGAGGTATCACATTTCCAGACTTCAAACTTTACTCTAAGGCTACAGTAATCAAAACAGCCTGGTATTGGTACAAGAACAGGCATATAGACCAATGGAATAGTATAGAGATTCCGGAAGCAAAGCCTCAATTTCTCAACCAACTCATCTTTGACAAAGTGTCCCAACAACAACCACTGGGCAGGAGGATTCTTGAGGCTAGGACTCAGTCTGGGCAAAATTTTTTAAAAAATTTAGCTGGGCATGGTGGTACCCACCTGCAGTCCCAGCTACTTGGGAGGCTGAGGTGGGAGGATTGCTTGAGCCCAGGAGTGCGAGGTTACAGTGAGCAATGACCACTCCACAGTACTCCAGCTTGGGTAACGGAGAGCCTGACTCTTAAAAAAATAAAAAGGCCAAGGACCAGAATAGACATTTCTCCAAAGAAGACATACAAAGGGTCAAAGGTATATGAAAAAAAATGCTTAACATCACTAATCACCAAGGAAATTAAAAGCCACGGTGAGATACAACCTCATACCTATTACAGAAGGCAACAAGTGTTGTTGAGGAAGTGGAGAAAAGGAAACTCTTGTACACTGTTGGTGGGAGTATAAATTGGTAAAGCTTCTGACTCATGACTGTAGTCCTATTACTTGGGAGACTGAGGCACAAGGATTGCTTGAACCCAGGAGGTGAAGACCAGTTTAGGTAACATAATGAGACTTCTTCTCTGCAAAAACAAGCAAACAAAACAACAACAACAACAACAAAAACCACAACAAAATACACAAACAAAAAAACCTAGCTGGGCATGGTGGCACATGCCTATAGTCATAGATGCTTGGGAGGCTGAGGTGGAAGGATAGCCTGAGCCCAAAAGGTCAAGGGGGCAATTAGCTGTGATCATGCCACTGCACTCCAGCCTGGGCATGGTGAAACCCTGACTTAAAAATAAAATAAGCCGGACGCAGTGGCTCAAGTCTGTGATCCCAGCACTCTGGGAGGCTGAGGGGAGAGGATTGCCTGAGCCTGTGGGTTCAAGACCAGTCTAGGCAACATGGTGAGAGCTTCTCTCTACAATAAGTCAAAAAATTAGCCAGGCGTGGTAGCGCACATCTGTAGTTCTGGCTACTTGGAAGGCTGAGGCAGAAGGATCATCGGAGCCCAGCAGGTTGACGCTGGGGCAGCCATGGGCATGCCACTGCACTCCAGCCTGGTCGACGGAGTGAGACTCCAACATAAAATAAAATAAAATAAATTGGTAGAACTTTTATGGAAAATAGTGTGGAGGTTTCTCAAAAAATTAAAAATAGAACTAGAACTATCTTCTGATAGCAATCACACTTTTGGGTATATATCCCAGGGAAATGAAATCAGCTTCTCAAAGTGATATATGTACTCCTGTGTTCATGGCAGCATTAGTCATAATAGCCAAGATACAAAATGAAAACAACCTAGGTGTTCATTGAAGGGTAAATGGATAAAGAAAAAAAGTATATATATATATCCTTTATTTTATTGCATTCTCTCAATACCTCCCAAGAATTAACAAAATTATACTGGGTAGGACAAAAATAGACTTTAGGCAAATTTACTCTCTGGTCCATATTAGAAAAAAAAAATAGCTGACCACTAACTTAGCTCAATCACGTTCTATGTCCTGGGACTGGCAATATTGCTGAGTCAAATAAATACTGGGATTATTTTAACATGCAACTCCTTTGAAATAATGCATCTTGATATAAGTAAGAACCTGATACTGTCTTATTATTAAGACATATGATCGGTTACAGTTATTAGAGATACATGACCACATCATCCCTATTGCCCTAGCTGACTGATAATGAATAAATCACCAGGCATTTGCATGACACCATCCTGGACCAGCCAAGCTTCAAGCTGACTGCAGACATGTAAACCGACCCAGGAAGGACCAGCAAAGCCAACCTAGCTGCCTAGGCAACGCATGGGATTCTGAGGATGAATACATGTTTGTGTTTTTAAGTGACTGACTACATTTTGGGGTGGTTGTTACACATCAAAAGCTAAATGTTATAGATGATCAAGGCAAATGTGCCAGATAGCTTCTTTTTGCCCCTTTACTCTGCTCCAGGAGACTGACCTATATGAACTGCATCATAGGCTTCCCTTGCGTTAGAAGATTAGGAGGAGACTGAGGAAGGTCAAGATATTGATTCCCTGACCTTCCTCCCTGTTGCATCACTGTGTTACTTGACCAGTGTCCCAGTTCCTGTCAAGCAGTCCTATGTACCCAGCTTCTCTGTGTTTGGTAACTATTCTCTCCCCTTGCCCCTTCTTGTTAGGGGTGGTGTGGGGGTTCCAATGTTACTGAGAGTCTCTTGTGATCTTTTTAATGCCTGCCCACACCTCTGTTTTGTGTGTGTGTATGTGTTGTTGTTGTTGCTGTTGCTGCTTTGAGTCAAGGTCTCACTCTGTCACACAGACTGGGGTGCAGTTACATAATCACGGGTTACCACAGACTTGACCTCTTGGGCTCAGGCGATCCCTCCATCTCAGCCTCCTGAGTGGCTAGGACTACAAGCACACACCACCACGCCTGGCTAATCCTTAAAAACTTTTTATAGAGGTCTCACTATGTTGTCCAGCTGTTCTCGAACTCCTAGGCTCAAGCAATCCTCCTGCTGTGGCCTCACAAAGTGCTGGGATTACAGGTGTTAGCCATCGCACCCAGCTTCCTCTGTTGATAGTGTTTTTATTACATTTTCTTCTCATTTTCCTAATGTGATTGTGCTATTTTCTGCTGGACCCTGACTGATAGAGTAGGCCATACGCAGAAGGTAACATCTCAGCAAAGACTTGAGTGATCTGATGGAACGAGTCATAAAGATATCTGGGGGAAGTGCCAGGGTCTTGCAGTAGTGAGGAGACAGGGTGATTTTAGTGGAGCGAGCTGGGGAGAAGTGTAGAAGACAAGGTCAAAGAGGTAGGAGAGGTGTGTGTGTGCGTGTGTGTGTGTGTGTGTGTGTGTTTGGGCTGGAGGTACGTGGTGCAGGGGACGGAGATCATGTGGTCATGTGTGGACTTGTTGGCCTTTGTAAGGACTTGGCTTTTACTCGGAAAGAAATGGGGAGTCGTTGGAGCCACATACTCACATCTAATTAAATCTAACAAGATTGCTTCTATTATGTGTCGACAGTGCAGCTCTGTGATTCAGTACTGACTTCTCCTCCCAGTCTTGTGCCTAATGATGAATGCGTGGGCGTGTTGAGCCAGCCCAGCATGCTTGGGCCTGAGTTCAAGGCTTTGTGTCTCTCCTGATGCTGTGGGTGACATGACCTTCCTTATGGTACAGGATTTTTTTTGTTAGTGTCTTTTTTTTGTTAGCATATTCTTTTCAGTTCTGTTAATGATTTGGGAGTGGACACATTTTTCTTACTCTTTCTTTTTTTGTTGTTGTTAAAGTCAATAGGCCCTTCTATACTGACTTCAAAAAGTGTACTTATCTAAAGGGTCTTGTACAATAGAGAACTGCTTAACTACTTCAGTGGAAATAATACAAGGAGTTGAACAGCGAAATGCTATCTGCCTGCCTACCTTAAAAACCTTGGTGTGTCTCAGATATTTCAGAGGGAAATAGTTCGTTTGCATGTACAACATTCAGAAAAAAATAATATAGATTTCATGTGCTTTAATCCTTTAATTGAGATTTCCATTTGACCTGGGTCTTCTGGTATTATGTCTAGATCACCCTTTACAGGTTTTATGAATGAAGTTGATTCTCCTCTCGAAAACCCCATGAGGGCCTACCCTCTTTGCTATTTCTCAGAAATTCTCTCCAGGCTGAAAATCAGTGAGCCACTTGTGAAGGGCTCCAAATAGCCAATCAAAATTTAACTACAAATTGTAGCCAATTCCTTCAGGCTCTATTCTTTGTTTTCGGCTCAGAAGAAAAGCAAGCTATTTAGCTAGTAAGATTAATTAAGCAGGCAGAACCCTTTTCCTCCTGGCAACACAGGTGACCTATTAGAACCTGTTTTAATATTTGTAGTCCAGGCTTCACCTTAATTTCTTTTAAAATTTGTTATTATTATTAAACATTTTTCTAGCCCAGTACAAAAAATTGGCTGCTTTAGTGGGCATGCAGTAGGAAGAAGACTGGACCAAGAGTCAGGAAACCAGAGTTTTATTCCTTTTTCTGACATGTGTTAGCCACATGACCTTGAAGATGACCTTTGGCCTTCTGGAATATTAGTTTTCCTTTCTAATGAAAATGGCAGGGTTAAAGTAAATTAGTGAAACAAAAAAAAATTGGGGATCCAACATAAGGCTTTAAGGTCATTAAAATAAAATTCTGAACAACTATAACCTACTAATTATCATTTTATATGAGAAAACATTTAAAATAAAAAAGTATACTCTCAGGCAAATGACAGTCCTTTAAGTTGAATAAATTTATTTTTATGAAAACTTAATACATTGTCCTTTTTCAAAATTTCAGCAGCTTTCAGTGAAAACTTTGTCATGGACTAGCAACTACTGAAATCCTTTATGGTTCTAAAAATCTATCCCTATAGTCTTGTCTAAATAAATCTGGTGGCCTGGTGGCTGCTGTTTGTTCTCCGGGATGAGCTGCCTCCATGAAGCTCTGGGATATGTTTTTTATCTTGGTATCTCCCATGCCTAGCACAGTGCCTGGTACAGCAATAGATTAAATAAATTAAAAGGTGAAATGACCCTTGCTGAACTGCAGTTACTAAATGGAAAGGCATATACCCAAGGAAGAAAGGGTGAGCCCTTGAACTTCCAGCTTAGTCCAAGATCTGCAACAAACAATTCCAGAACTCAGTTGTAACAACCTAAGTCCCTTGATCTTGCCCCAAATCTGAATCTAGGTAGATGTCTATTATGTCCTGATTATTTATGTCTTCTCCCCAAATCCTTATGTTGAAACTAGCGTTTATTGCAACAGTATTAAGAGGTGGGGCTAAAGAGGCCTGAGGGAGCTTGTTTGCCCCTTCCACCATGTGAGGACACATAGAAGGCATCCCATCTGTGAGGACCAGGTCCTCACCAGACACCAAATCTGCTGCACCTCCTCAGCCTCCAGAACTGTGAGAAATACATTTCTATTGTCTAATTACTTGGTCTAAGGTATTTTTGTTATGGCATCCTGAACAGACTAAGACAAAAGTAGACTTCACATCATTTTTTAAGTGGGCATTTCCCTATGTGTTCTTAAAACCAGGCTTTCTATAACAGAGGAAACACATTTATTCATTGAGAGCCAGAGTGCCTGGATTGAAATTTTGGCTTGGCCATTAGCTAGGTGCATGACCTTGGTTCAAGCTGCTTCCTTATTTATAAAATACAGGTAAGAACTGTACCTGCCTCATAAAATTGTTCTGTAGATAATTGAATTGATATACTTAAAGCAGTGCTGTTCACATAGTAATATGTTTAATTACAGTTTTGACTAATGAGCCTCAAGAAATACGAGAATAGAAGAAGAAAAAAATTAAAGTACTGATGCATTTGGAGAATATCATCAAGGTCCATAATATCAAAATGGCAATTCTAAACCTTATAAAATGTCTTTTTCCCAAAGGATAACCGAGGTTGAATATATAAGCAGGTTCAAATTGATTTAGATAAATTCTTACAGAATGAACCATCACAGGTTATTGGGAGAACTGATGATGGTCCTTGGTATATAATTATTTTTCGTAGGTACAGGAACTAAATCAGTCCTACAAATGGGGAGTAGAGCTTCTTGTCGATACATTAAAGTGACCTTGGAAACTGAAAAATACTAATGTCAAGGCCGGGCAGCTGAGATATTAAACTAAAATCTCCGGAGATGGGGCCCAGGCACTGCTTATGTGTGTCTGTGTGTGTCTCTGTGTGTGTGTGTGTGTGTGTATGTGTGTGTGTGTGTGTGTGTGTGTGTGTGTGTGTGTGTGTTTTAAAGCTTCTCTAGTTCTTCTAAAGATGTCCCAGGGTTAAAAACAGCTGGGTAAGTCCGATTCTCTAGAACAACTTGCCCTTAACTCTTTTTCATCTCGTATGGAATTTCCGCTTCCATCCACAAGCAGAATTCCACTCCCTCATAACCCTCTCTTCTCATTTTTTTCTGCTGCCTCTTTCAGCTTCTGTTTCGTTGGACTGGCAGTGTGTTACAGCCTTCCCACACGGGAGCACGCCCCCTCCCCGGGAGAAAATACAAGTTTATCAGTCAATATGTAATAGACAAAAATAACAATCATAGTAAAATGTCTTGCGCCAGTTCTCCCCAGATTAAACCAGCAGAGACATCGGGGCTAGAACGTCCTCACTACTACCCAACAAGTGGCTGTACCCGAGTAGCACGGAGAGCTGCAGTGTTCTGTGTTGGCCAAGTGAAGTAAAGAGACCAGACCTTTCCTACAAGAAAAGACCAAAGCTCTCTTCGCAGCAAGTCGGATGCCCTGCTTTACATTTTCTGAATCCTTAAATGTTATCTGTACTATTTCACCACCCCGCCCCCCCCCCAAGGAAAACCAATACCAAGAAGCTGCTTTGCATCATCTAAAGCTGCATAGGGGCAAGCTGCCAACAGGACTACCCGGACACGCTGCAGTGGCATCTCTAGGCAGGTTCCTTTCATCTGCCTTCCCTTGGGCTAACTCCTCACTGCGGCGCTGCCCCCGGCCAGCACCAGCGCGCGCGCAGCCCTCCCGCACCCCCGCGGCTGCGGAGGCCGGCTCTTCCGCCCACGCCGCCTTCCAGCCGCAGTGCGCGGCCTCGGCCCCGGACGCGCGTGCGCGAGGGCGGGGGAGGGCGGGCCGAAGCCGAAGGAGGCGGGGCGGACCCTCGAGACCTACCGCCCATTGGCTCTCTCCCGTAGTCCCCGCCCCCGGGCGTTCGGGGCGGCGGGGCGGGCCACGTCAGGCAGCCGGCGCTGGGCTGAGCTTGTGGCAGAAGGGAGGTAAGCCGTGCGTGGTGGCGGTCGGCGGGCGGCCGGCTGCTGCCCGCTGCTCGAGAGCCGCCAGGGCGTCCCCGCCCGCGGCCCGGGTCGGCTTGCGTGGCGGGTGGCGGAGACCCCGCCGGCCTGGGGCCGTCTTGGGAGATGGGGCGGCGGAGCGTGCGGCGGCCGGGCCGCGTCGCTGCGAGGGGCGGCTGGGAAGAGGGCAGGACCTTAGGTGTGCCCTGGCCCTGGCCTGTCTGGGTTCCGAACTTCTGGAGGACTGGGCCTGCTGCGGTTCGAGAGCTCCAGCATGCTTGGGCGGGGCTGGCCGCGGTGCCTGCGGTGGGACTCAGTGGGATCCTGACTCGGAAGCCTGTCGGCGCGAGCCTTGCATACTTACCTGCAGCAGGTTGCTGTCGTCCCACTCTCCCTTGGCCGGTTTCTTGGTCCAGGGTAGAGCAGGGCTTCCGGCTGTGACCTGCCTGGCCTGGGGTGACCGTCTCCTCCATTCCCTGTGCCTCCCTCAGATCATGTCCACTTTAATACAAAGGCTTATGGGTGAGCAGGGCCTGGGTTCAGACCTGGCTCTCTGGCTCTGTCCTCACTTGCGGGAATTAACCCGAAGAAAGAGTGTTTGCCTGTTTATTGAAATGTCCGCGACGGCTTTGTGGAGATGTGCAGTTGTGTTCCACCTACTCTTCATGAGTTTTGATTTCAGCTGTGGCATCCTGATCCCTCAGTTTGGTTCCTGAATTTGGAGCTTTTGGAATCAATGCAGTCATCCTGTCAGTTATCATGTAGTCATTCATTCATCCATTCCAAACTTTTGGATGACTTCCCTGTGGTCAGGGTCTTAAACTAGATTCTAGAGTCGGCATTCCCTGTGTTTTCTTCCAGTTTGTATGCCAGCTGTATTGTTTGGATTTGAGATGGAGTTTTTTTTTTTTTTAATTTTTATTTTTTTATTGATGGTTTACTTTTAGGTTCTAGATTTAAGTATAAAAGCTTATGATCCCATTTCCTAAGATTGGGCTCTTCTGGGATTTCATTCACTTTTGCTTGCTTTCACCTCCAATACGCCTTAAACTATGGTGACCCTGAGGGGTAATCCTGCTAACTGTACCACTAATGACTTCAGGTCTCTGGCCTATCTGTAAAGTGACGGGTTGGGATTAATCGTATTCTGTAATTTTGAGATGTTTAAGGAACGTAGGGGTAGGTGGCATGTTTACTGATCTGTATTACTGGTTAGGAAATGGCTATTTAAAAAACACAGGATGTATTTTATGATTATATGTTTTACTGTTTCAGTGAGCTTGTATCTGTCCACATTCACTTTTTGGCTAGCAAGCAAATGCATGTTGACAGTTTAGGTTCACATCCAATTTCTGCATAGACAGCACTATGACTCATCTGAATTTTGAAATGTAATAATCATGAGCTCTTTAATGTTACATATAAAGGCATGAGAGAGAAGCAATTGCATAAGAATACAATTTTCAAAGCATTTTGATTTGCTTTGGTAGATTATTGGTAAAACCACTGCCTTGATTTTTTCCTTACTTGTTTAATGTTAGGTAGTTACCGTTGCTTGGCTAATGTCTATGAATGTTATGTCTATTTTTTAACATTTATTAACCTAAAATTTACTGGATTTTAATTGATTATTGCCTCCAGCTGATACCTGATAATCAAAAGGTGAATAAAACCGTTAGTTTGAGACAAAAATTTCCATAGATGTAACAATAGTTTTTCATTTGTTGATTGGTTGATGGTACTTACCAGTAGATCTTTTGGCCTTTTTCCAGATGTAAAATGATGTATAAAACAGTTCTTCTAAGACATAATAGTCGTAGCTTCATGATGCGTTTTGGGTATTGTATGTAAACCATTGGTTGAATTAAATTGTGTATATATCACTATTAGAGGTCTGAGAAACTTAAGAAAATATAACTTTTCAAAATTTTGCTTTTGCCAGATCTTTCAGTTCTTGAAATGGACCTGATCAAGATGAGAAGTTTAAGGGGAAAAAATTAAGAGCTCAAAAAAACAACAACAACAACAAAAACACAAAAAGGTGGAGACTTTTCTAGAGTAAAATTCTAGGGAAAATTCTGAGTTTACAGACATGAACCCCAGCCTTAAAAATCATGAATTTTTAAGCATTGTAAAAATAATAAAATTTTAATTGCAATAAAAATACAATTATAGCTATATTTGGAGGACTAGATAAAGAAATGATAGTGCCAGGATTATTGGTGGGTCTAGCCAAACTTGATCTTAATTAGTATTTCTTGACGTATAGCAATAAACTTGGTTTAACTACAAAAAGAAAATTAGAGTGATAATTTAAACTTTGATCAAGTGGGTAGTACATGTTTCTTTAGTAGAAGTGAAATCTACTGTAGATCTAGAGATGTATGGTATAGTAAAATGTGGTATAGTTATATAAATATAATATCAGTCGGATTCACAGTTACTACTAAGTTGGATGGAGATTGTGTGTGATGGGAAGCAAGATTTGCTAAGCTGATGACAAAGGATGTTTGTCAATTTTCCCTGATTTTTTTTTCCCCCAGCACTACTTTTTATTACCAGAGAAAGGGGGGGAAAGAAAGTCTACTTTGAATTATTTAGTTTTTTTAAACAGAGGGTTGTGTTTGTGCTTCTCCTACCTTTCGGCATTTTAGAACACGCGGCCCCACGTACAGAATTCCCTCTGTGTGACACTAGTAGTTTGGGGTTCATATTCTGTGAAAGAACGGCTGCTTATGAGTGAAGTTACCCCAGCCACGATGAGTAGGAAGATGTTCACATACTGGGACTGTCCTGCCAGACAAATCTTGCCCCTGCTGTGCTCTGTTTTAATTTGGAGTGGGGGAGGGGAAGTAAGCTCTTGGTTGGTGCAACTATTTGTTTCAAATAAAAACATTTAGACAAAAGTTTCAGTTATATTAACTCTATTTAGTAGGCAGGCATAGTCTCAGAAATCTTTCTCCTCATAAGATGTTCAGAAAACTTTTGGTCTTTGAGCTTGAACATGGAGCTTTACTCCATCAATGATATGATTTTCCTGCTGTAGTGCATTCCGAAGTCTTCTGAAGAGAACTGAATCCAACCCATACCTCTGTGAAAGCCAGTCTCTTTGTCAAAAGGTACGATACACTTTTGTAAATGGCCAAACTGTACAAAGTGTTCTCTCAGCTCACTCGACGCCGCGGTCCAAGAAATTTTTCTAACAAAAGCAATGTGCAGATTAACATTTACTCGCAGTGCCACGGCTCCTCTTGCCGCCAAGGCCACCATCTTTAAACTAATTTTTCCTGATTTAAATGATTTGAAATGAATTTTTAAGTGATGTGGAAGATCCCATTTATTTTCAAACAGTAGGGTGAAATGTAGTTTTTACAAATTGGATCCCCCAAGTACTTCTGACTTCATTGTTTTTTTTAACCTATTCAAGTCACATTGGAAGTAATACAATTGCATTTATGATTTTTAAGGCTGGGCACAGTGGCTCACGCCTGTAATCTCAGCACTTTGGGAGGCTGAGGTGGGAGGATCACTTGAGGCCAGCAGTTCGAGACCAGCTTGGGCAACATAGCGAAACTCTGTCCCTACAAAAATAAAATTAAAAAATTATCTGAGTGTGGTGGCGCACGCCTGTAGTCCTACCTACTCAGTTCTTCCTACTGAGGCAGGAAGATTGCTTGAGCCCAGGAGTTCAAGACTGCAATGAGCTGTGGCCATGCCACTGCACTCCAGCCAGGGTAACAGAGGGAGACCCAGTTTCTAAAAAAATTTAAATAGGAAAAATAGGTTTAAAAATTTTAAAAAAATTTATATTGTCTTTTATTTAATTAGCCTGAGTTACTTTAATTTTATGTATTTTGAAGATATTTCAAAAGCTTTGACTTTAAGTGTTGTACAGTATTTCATTTTTCTTTATAAGGAGACATTTCTTTAGGCCAAAGGAAGTTAAAAATTCAAAGTAAATGGACTGTCAGTTTGTTGTTATTACTTATTTAAAGCTTTATCTTTTCACTTGCCTAGGGGCCAATGACGCATTCCACCCAGATTCCTAAGCTGAAGATTTTAGTTCTTTTTAGTGCATTAAAATATATCTTCTAACCTCTTTTTGGTCGAATGAATGACTGCTTGCTAATTTGACTGAGAAGCATGTTGAACAAATGTTATACAGTAATTGTGAGTGTTGTAACTGTAGTTTTGTTATGAGAGTTTCTGGCTGCCGGGGTGTACCTTTCCCTTCTCTCTTGGCACATCTTCTTTGGCTTACCTGTTTTCAAAATTTAAGTTTTACTCTAACAATCATTGAGCATGTTGGCTTATGTAACCAAGGCTTCAGGTTTTAGCATATGCTATTCAGATATACACATGGGGGAAAAAGGAGGAAACTTTTTGATAAAGTTGTCTTGAATTGTTGAAACATTTAAGTAAATGGAATTTTTGAAGAGTCAGAGGTAGTACAGATATTGTATTCATTATTTATTCTTTCATTTGACCAAGATAGCAATTGCTGTGATCCCAGGTCCCTAACTTTTCTTCAAGGAACTTACAGTATTGCATGGACGCCAAAATAAGGCCAAAATACAGTGAGATAAATATTATAATTAATTGTTTGCATAATACAGTGTAGAAGTGTGTGAGGTTTGAGGAGATTCAGAGAAAGCTTTATGGAGGAATTTTTGTCTAAACTGAAGCTGAAAGTGAGTAGGAATTAGTTGGTGAGGATGGAGATAAGACATTCCAGGCACAAGAAAGCAGTAAGAACAAATGGACAGATTAGAGACAGAATATAGATCTTTAATGTGTTAAAATGGAGAAAAGAGATATGAGGTTTAATAAGTAAACAGGGGCCAAATAATGAAAAGCCATCTTCTCCATCATATTAACCATTTTGAACTTTATCCTTGAGGCTGTGGCGGTCTATGGGTAATAGATTTTAAGTAGAAGAAAATTAAGATCAATTTTGTGAGGCAATGTGAAGAATGAATTGTAGTGGAGTAAGCCAGAAATGTCCATTAGGGAGCTGTGTTTCTGTGTGTGTGTGAAGGCAAAATATGGTAGAATTGCTCAAATGCAGTGGGGATTAGATAATATGATGGATTCAACATATATTAAGGTGATTGAGTTGGTGGCCAGTTGGATGTGGGGGATGAGAAAGAAGTGGAGTCGGGGATACTGTCCAGGTTTATGACTTCCCAAGATATGAATCACATGAGGAATATCTTATTGTATGGGAAGAATGAGATATGTCTTGGACATGACTTTGGGTCACACAATTGGTGCTGTTTAGTGGGCATTTCACTTCTTTGGTCTAGAGATGAGAGGATTCTAGACTGAAGATAGATATTAAGATGTTTTCGTCTTGTAGGTAGTTAAAAGCACTGTGTGAATGAATGAGATGCCTAAGGGAGAGTTAGTGGAATAAGAAAGAATAAAAGAGAAGGGAACCCTGGTAACTAGTATCATACAGGAAAGATGATTCAATGAAAAAGCCTGAGAAGGAACAGTGAATCTCTAGGGGATAAGGGGGGAGAAAATTGGGGGAGAGACTGTCAAGTGTCAAATGCTATAGGAAATGGGAGAGAGAGCTGACTAGAGATTTTAGGAGGGTTTGTAAGATAAGCAAGGATCATTAATTTGTAATAACATTAGTTCATACAATTGTGTGACTTTTGACCATGAAATTCAGTTGATCCAGAGAAGATGAATAGTTGGA
Organism: Tarsius wallacei; assembly: GCA_963574415.1. Classification (NCBI taxonomy): domain Eukaryota; kingdom Metazoa; phylum Chordata; class Mammalia; order Primates; family Tarsiidae; genus Tarsius; species Tarsius wallacei. The sequence continues at coordinate 13,153 of CAUYQG010132782.1, forward strand.
TTGATATAGTACTTGAATTTTGTTATGTGCACATGGTAGAAATGCAGAGGAATTCAATAAATTATAACATATATATATTTTTCTGAGTCAGAGTCTCATTCTGTCGCCCAGGCTGAAGTGCAGTGGCATGCTCATGGCCACTGCAGCCTTGGCCTGCTGGGCTCAGACAATCCTTCTGTCTCAGCCTTCCAAGTAGCTGGAACCACAGGCACATGCCACCACGCCTAGCTAATTTTTTGATTTATTGTAGAGATGAGGTCTTGCCAAGTTGCCCAGTCTGGTCTCAAACCCCTGGGCTCAGTCAATCCTCTCTGCTTCCCAGTGTGCCAGGATTACAGGTGTGAGCCACTGCATCCGGCCTAGGAATTCAAAATATTGGCAAGAAAGTACTTAAAGTGATGGAATGTGAGGTTTAGACTGGATAGGGATGGCAATGAAGCCAGGAGAAGCCTGAAAGATTGAGAGAAAATTATTGGTTCAAGGGATTAAAAGTCTGGGTGAAGTAAATATATGTGTTTACAGGTAAAAGGGAGAGAGCTAAAAAGAAATACTCTGTGGTCAGAGTGGAATAGTGGAACTTAAGATTTTAGGGCGCTAGTGGAGTGTAGGGCTTTGTTGTGGATGTAGTTGGCTGAAATGGAGGTGTTCAAGAACAGTGAGACTGGTAGTGCATTGGGTGAATAACTTACCTAGACATTGGCTCCAGATGACTGTGGTGCTCAGGATGGAGAACTCGACTATGATCCTAGTTTCTGAAGTCTTAGATTGCTTATGGTAGTGATCAGTTACGTATGAGAGAAGATACTTGGATTTTATGCTCTTAAAGGTATGGGGGATACACGGTATGGAAACATTCTTCTGGGCCTTGTAGCTTGGAGGGATGATTAGACTTTCACTGATGTGGGCCACCAAAAAAGGAGAGTTTAGTTTTTGTTAGGCCTAGGAGGTAGGGGAAGCATCTAATGAAGAGGCTGAAGTTTTGAGAAAGCTTGTGGATTATTGTATCAGAGTGTAAAAGTTTGCGAGGGAGGGAGAGAGACTGCTTAGTGGAGAGGAAGGCAGATTAGAAAGAGGTTAGATCTAGGTGTAAGGGGATAGCTTTTCTAAAGCATATGGCTAGCTCTGAAGTTCCAGATAGTTTGGACTTCAAATTTTGATGAAGATTTCTGTTGTCAACTTTACCCATCAAGTCATTATAAGTTTCTGTTAGAGTAGGACAGTTGGCATAGTACTGTTTCTAGATTTAAAAAAAAAATTGTATGTCTCCAGTGAATGTTTGTGTTATCTGTCAGAGAAAGAGTGGGCAGTGGCCTCTTTGCTTTTATATACCTCCTCTTGACCTTTGAACTTTCAAAATTCTTTGGCAAATACATTTCATCATGTATGCCAACTCTCTTCTATTAGTAGGATGCGTGGAAGGTTATGTTGAGTATTTTTAGGTCAGTTCTGGGCTCAGAGGTGTAAAAATGCATTGATACATATGACATTTTCTATGGCTGTGGGAGATGGAGATATCTGCATACCCTCTGATTTCCCTCCTGTTATTTTTGGACCTAGAGTTTCAGTGAACAGTCTCTGTGTTTCTAAGGATAACTCTTTACTCATGTACTGGGTCCCATTTCTTTCACCTTTTCAAAGGTTTGACTCCAAAATTTCTCTCTTCTGCTTACTGCATTTTCACTCATTGCAGGGCTATTCCCTTCAGTATACAAACATGCTGTTGTTTTCCCTATATTAAAATAGTATCTCTTAGCTGGGTGCAGTGGTGTATGCCTATAGTCTCAGCTACTTGGGAGGCTGAAGCTGGAGGATCCCTTTGAGCCTAGGAGTTCAAGGCCAGCTTGGGAAACATAGTGAGACCCTCTTTCTAAAATACTAATAATACTACTAATAATAAACTCTTGACCCCATTTCTCTTTTAACCCACTTTGTTCCTCTTTATACTAAAACTGTACTCATATGTTCAGTTACTTTCCTTCTGTTCTGTCTTAATCCCACTTTAAACAGGCTTTCTTCCTCACCTCTCTAAAAAATTTTATCAAAGTTGCTATTGACTTTCATTTTACTAAGTCCAAAGGTCAGTTCTAAATCCTTGTCTCTTAGTTGACCTATAAGGCAGTTAATAACTTTCTGGTTCTTAAAATAATTTCGTCCCTTATTTTCAAATATGCCACAATTCCTGGTTTTCCTCCTACCCCATTGTTCCCATTTAGAGTCCTGTACTGGTTCTTTCTTATCTACCTGATGAGAGTGCTCTTAATACTGGAGTGCTCCAGGACTTAGTTATTAGACCTTACACCCCTTGATTTTATCATTCAATCTTTAAATACTAATGCTTCCCTATTAGCTCCCAAATTTATATTTTCAGTCTGGGTGTCCTCCTTTGAATTCTGGACTCTATATATTTAATGCCTACTCAGCATTTTCTATTTGAATGACTAATAGATATCTCAAATTCAACTCCTGATTTCCTCTTTTACCTGCTTCAGCTATAGTCTTTTAAGTTTCAATTAGTGGAAACTCTGTCCTTTCTGTGACTCAGGCCAAAAACCTAGGAAAACTTGTTGGCTATATCTCCAAAATGTATCTAGAATCTGGGTATTTCTCGCTACTCACTGTTCTCACCCTAGCCCAAGCTCCCGTTGTCTGTGTCCAAGATCTTGCAGTAGCCTCTGTATCAGTTATCTATTGCCATCAACCCCCAAATTTAGTGTATTATAGCAACCATCATTTATTAGTTTGGCAATTTGGGTTGGCCTTTGAGCGGGATAAAGGGAAGCTCTTTGGCTGGTCTTGCCTGTGCTCTCTCATGTGGTGATAGGGACTGGTAGGCTTGGAGGCCTCAGATGGTTGTATCTGAAACTGTTCCATGTTTCTTTACATGGTGACCTAACGTAAGCAAGAGAACAAGAGGAAATGGCATGGCCTTTTTAGGCCCAGACTCAGAACTCTTGTAATTTCATTTCCCCTGCTGTTGGTCAAGGCCGGTCACAAATTTAACCCAGTTAAAGGGTTAGAGAATTAGTCTACTGTTTTATGAGGGGAGCAGTAAAATCACTTTGTAAAGAGGGTTTTTTAATACAGGGATTGGGAGCAGTTTGGGGCCATATTTTTGCAATCTACCATAGCCTTCTAACTGATCTCTTCTGTCTTTGCCCCCTACGATGTTGTCAGCACAGCAGCCAGAGTAATTTTTTAAGAACATGAGTTAGATCTCATCACTTTTCTACCCCAAACCCTCCAGTGGCTTCCCATTGCCACCCAAAGTAAAGGGCAAGGTCTTCCCATTGACCTATGAGATTTGCCATGATCTAACTAACCCATTTGTTGCCTCTCTAAGTTGATTTCCAGCTACTCCCTCCCTCCCGTAATCTGCTCAAATGAGCCTCTTTGCTGTTCCTCTAACATTCAACGCATGCTTTTGTCCTTGCTTTTGAACTGCTGCTCTCTGCCTGCAATCCTCTTTTCCTAGGTGAGGACTGCCCCATTAAGTCTTTGCTTGAGATTCTTCTCAGCCTTTCCCTGATAATCCTCTTTACTATTGGAACCCCTTTCTAATACTGTCGATCCCCCTGCCCTGGTTTACTTTTATACATAGCACTTATCTTCAAAAATGCTGTATAATTTACTATTTTGTTTATTCTCCACTGGGAATGTAATCTATAAGCAGGGATTTTTGTCAGTATTCCCAATGCTTAGTACAGTGTTTAACCCAAGTTAAACATAAGTATTTCTTGAATGAAGGAATAAAAGGTACTACAACCTTTTTCAGGCCTAAGTATCTCTTCCACGCTTTATGGAAAAGCTTTGGGCTACTATCTGGGGAAATTCCTGGCCTCCTTTGCAAGTACATTTTTGATCCGCTGTTTTTAGAGACAGATTGTTTCTAGACAAAGTGTTTATCCACACTCAGGCTATTTATTCTTTGCAAGAAGATTGTCACGTTTTCTAGTCAACTCATGGAATACCTGCTCTTGGTGCTTATTGGCAACTTCTTATTTTTGAGTTGTAAATCATAACTTTTTTTTTGGTTCAAAGCAAAGCTGTAGCAGTTAATATGTGAAAGGAATAGTCTAAGGCAGAAAATTTTCAAATCTTTTCTTAACTGTTGGGTTCCTCCTTCCCTCCAAAATATCATACTGAGAACTTCAGATCCGAGAGATGTTTTATTAATCAAAATAAAGTTATTTTAAATTCTAATTTATAGCATACTCTTATTAAAAAATCAGTCTGAGCCATGAAGCTATTATAATGAATATAACATTGAAATTAGTGATTATGAATAAAAATGCTAAGCTCTGTGTGTCTTAGCCTCCAATTTATTTTGCATCATGGTTTTGCTGCATACCATCAAGGAAATCTTCATTCACGCAGATAATTTCTTTTAACAGTTCACATTCAAATCTTAGAATTTCTAGTTACTTTTCCCCCCATTTTCCTTTATTCTTAAAAGCATCCTACTGTGGAAAATGTCAAACACACATAAGAAGGGAGTATAGTGAATGAACTAAGTTTCAACAACATCAACATTTTGTCAGTCTTGTTTTATCTTTCTAACACTTTTTTCTCCCTAGCTTTTTTTTTAAAAGTAACTATCTGTAACCAATAAGGACTTTCTCATTAAAATATATTTACTGAGCCATTATCAGCTTTTACAAAATTAACACCAATTCCTAAATATTATCCAGTACAGTTCATATTTCAGAATTTTTCAGTTGTGCCAAGATCAGAATCAAATAAGAGTCCCAGAGATAATGTAATATGGTTACTATATCTGTTTAGTCACTTATTCTATACGGTAATGAAAGGTGCTGTTCAGATTAGAGAGGTATTTTATTTTCACCTCTTATTTTTCCCATGTCATTGATTTGTTGGAGAAACAGAGTCCTTTGTCCTGTAAAATGTCCCAGATTCTGGACTTGAGCTGTTGCTCTGCAAGTAGTATTGTTCAACAAGAGACACCTTGTTCCCCTCTCTCGTATATTTCTTATAAATTGGTAATTAAATTTAGAGAGCTGTGTAAATTCATGTTGAATTATTTTAGGCAAGAGTATTCTTACAGAAGCCTGTGTATACCCTGTTCCATCACCTCATGAGGATTCAATGTCTGGTTTTCATACTTTTAGTGATGCAAGTGGAATCAGTGAATTGAGGTGAAGTCACCCCGATCCTTTTGATATAAAGTTCCCTAGCATTCTTTAACCCAACAGTTTTAGCAAAAATGGATTATTCATTCACAAATCAAATTATGTATTAGCAAAATAACTTCATATTTGTAAAGTTTTTTTTTAAGAAGAACATTTTAATTTTTTCTTTCCTCACATTTTTTTTTTTTACAATGCAACCAATGTTCTCCCTACCTCCATCCTACATTTACACACATACGCAATGCCTTCAGAATGTATTGAACGTTTGATTATGAAGATATGAAATGGAGTGGACAATAAAGGCTGAGGGGGTAGGGAAGTGAGGGTTATCTACCCACCTACCTACTAATTTACCTGTTCCCCCCCTTCCCTCCTCCCAACCCGTCTCCCTCCCTCAAGTTTATAAGATTTTAAAGGTGTGTGGGATAGCCAGGCCTTAGAGGGCATCTGAGACCTTAAAGGTTTGGAAATGGTTAAGACTGGGCCAGATGTTGACCGCAGCATTGTAGCATTGGTATTAATTATGAATTGAATGTAATTCAGGCTGCAGCCAAGCATACAAATTTTAACATTTGTTGTGTGTAGTCAAGATTGGTCCCAGTCTGAGAGGTAGATGAAGTTTTTACACTATGCACTTGGCATCCTATTGTCATTAGCCTTTCCTTGCTGACATGGTCAAAAGTAAATTGTACCCCAAGAATGTAGGAGACTCATGCATTGCTGCATTATTTTAGAAAGAGATGAATGACTCCCTTAGTCTTCTGCGTTTCAGTATATGACTGCTTCATTCTTCCAGTTATCTGAATCAAAAATCTTGAAGTCATCCTTCACTCTTCTTATATTCTACATCTAATCCATCAGCAAATCTTATCAAAATATATCGAAAATACTTATAACTGCAGGTATGTACCCTTTGACCAAATGGGGACCTAATGTACAACATATTGTATACTTGAAATTTACTAAGAGTAGATTTCAAGTATTCTCTCTCTCACTCACACATGCGCACACACACACACACACACACACACACACACACTGGTAACTAGATGAGTTGGATATGCTAATTAGCTTAATGCATAAATCATTTCATATTGTGTACATATATCAAAACATCTTGTTTTATACCCTAAATATTTACAGTTTTTATTTGTCAACTGCTATCATTTGAATCATGTTGAAATTTAATTGCCATTGTAACCATATTAAGAGGTGGAACTTTTTTTTTTTTTTTTTGAGTTGGAGTCTCACTCTCGCCCAGACTGGAGTGCAGTGGCCGCTCCCGGCCACCGCAGCCTCTACCTTTCCGTCTCAGCCTTCCAAGTAGCTGGAACTATAGGCGCGCGCTACCACGCCCAGCTAATTTTTTATTTATTTATTGTAGAGATGAGGTCTCGCCAAGTTGCCCAGGCGGGTCTCTAACCCGTGGGCTCAGGCAATCCACTCACCTCAGCCTCCCCAAGCGTGGGATTACAGGCTGAGCCACCGAGCCCAGCTAAGAGGTAGAACTTTTAAGAGGTGATTAGGCCATGAGGGCTACATCCTCATGGGTGGGATTAGTTCCATCATAAAAGGATGAGTTTGGCTCTCCACCCTTTGTCTCTTTGTCCTCCTGCCATGTGATGACGGAGCAGGAAGGTTCTTGTCAGCTGTTGGCACCTTGATACGGGACTTCCCAGTTCCCTGAACTTTGAGCCAATACATATCTGTTCTTTTTAAAAGAATACCCAACCTCAGGTATTGTTATAGCAGCACAAGCTATCAGTCATACCTGATAAATTTGGGAAGCTATAAAAAACAAACAATATATCCAAAGTCTGACCTCTTCCCACTATCTCCACTGCTGTTACCCTTGTCCAGTATGATTTATCTCCTGGATTATTGCAGTAACCTTCTAACTGGTCTCTCTTTTTCTATCCTTGCCCTCATATGGTCTGCCTATTCTCCATAGAAGCCACAATAATCTTTTAAAAACGGCAGTCAAATATGCCATCCCTTTTTCCCAAACCATATAGGACTTCCCATCTCACTAAGGAACATCCAAAGACTTATAGTACCCTGCAGGGGCTTATGTTATCTGGGTCCCTGCTTTATTCTGTTGTCTCAAGGTTGTTACCATTAGTGTTACTTCTGTCTGTAATGCTTATTTCCCTCACATGTCTGTCCATATGTCACCATATCACAAAGACCTTTATTTATTCTTTGACACATGCCAAAACATTTAAAGACCTCCCTAAAATTTACATATTGAAGGCCAAAATTTTGATTTTTTTGATATTGGTGTGTATTTGAAAAAATAAACTATTTGGCAATTTAGGCAGTTAACATATCTGCCCTCTGTACTGAGACTAACATACTTGATTATAATGATGTTGGAGGAAGTTGAACAAACTGGAGGAACACTTAATTTTTTTCAAGACAAATGGATTAATCTCCTGGCAAACAATTTAGAATCAAAGGTAATTCTGTTAGCTTACTTGTTTGGAACTCTGCAGGACCTTTATAGCTTCTAATAACTCAAAGTGTGATTTTCTGACTAAATAGTTCTTAATAAGTGATGTAATTGGATCAGATGAGATTTCGTTTTTTTGCTTGGTGTGTGGTGTGGTAAAACCACCTCTATTTAATTTAAAATAATAAAAAAGAAAAAAGCTTAATATAAGGGATACTATAATAGGATATATAATCACCCATCATTCTGTAATTTAGAAATAACCTTGCCAGCATTTTTGAATATTTACTTTTTTCCTTAATCATGTTTTTATATGTATATATATAATATAAATAATATATACATATAAAATATATACATATAAAATATATACATAATAATATATACATATAAAATATATATATAACTTAGTTGTGTTAATGGTTGTGTACAAAAATTTCTCAAGTTTTTTTAATATTGTAAACATTTCTTTACTTTTTAAAACTCTTTATAAATGTTTAAAATTACTTATCACTATTTTATCTGTATATTCCTTAGTTTACCTTTTAGATTAATCAGTGAATACTTTTGCACAAAGTACTCTTGCTTTTGAGCCTTTTATACTCTTACCTCATGTTTGAAATGGAAGGTGAATAGAACATGAGGAATGTGTTCCACACTTTGGGATATAGCCAAGAAGAGTCAAACAGTAAGTAAGGTCAAATGCTCAGTGAGTGGTACTCAAACTGCCCATTCTCATAGAGTGATTTAGTTTTTGACTTACCCCAGACTTTCAACTTCATTGTACTGGGGTTCCCTATGAAATCATATGGTAGGTTTGGAGGGGATTTGGGGAGACTCTTGTGGCCCTGGGAACTGTGTTGGTTCTGCCTTGTTTCTGTGGCTTTGTTTCTAAGCTGATCTGACCTCTGAGGATCTTTGTATCAATTTGGAGGTAAACCAAGTTGGGAGCAATTTTATAGACAGTGTTTGAATTTGGGCTGAGAAGTTGAAATAGTCTTTGAGGATGAAGTGAAACTCTTTGAACATTGGCTTCGTTGTGAATTGCTGGTCTGTGGAGTGGTTGCTGCTATCATCTAGGCAGTCATTTAGGTGTTTACCTAGTCATTCAACAATGTTGAAAAGTTCTATTAAGCCTGTATGTATGAAAATTGTATGTGTTGGTTTTAAAATTTGTGACATTAAAAAAAAATCTCATGAGAAGCTACTTTATGACCTCTTCTTCCTCCTCCTTTGTGTAAACAGAATTCTTAAATCAACTTTATCTGAAGATATTCTACATACTGTACTCTGTCATTTGGTTGGCAGCATTTCATTCCAGGATCCTCTTCTAATTCTTGAATGTACTGCTTGATATTTCTGTGCTGATATGAAATGATTTGCTAATGAATTTGTTTGTGTTCAGAATAATTGTGAAGGTTAACTATATCTGATTATTATTAAGCATTCTGTAAATAAAAACAACCATGACTAATACTAGCCATATAGTAGACCATTGGTAAGTATTGGTAAGTGTTACTTTTTTGGGGGCAGTTATATATTTTGAATGCCTTTTACCCCAATGGGAAATATACGGAGGTGATGTTCTGATTTTTTTTTTTTTTTGAGTCAGCATCTCTCCCAGAGTGGAGTGCAGTGGCATGACCATAGCATGATCGCAGCTCACTGCAGCCTCTAACTCTTAGGCTTAAACAGTTGTCCCTCCTCAGCTTGCCAAGTAGCTGGACTACAGATGCATGTCACCATGCCCAGCTAATTTTTTTTTTTTTTTTTTTTTGTAGCAATGAGGTCTAACCGTGTTGCTCAGGCTGGTCTCAAAATTTTGGGCTCAAGTGGTTTGCCTGTCATGGCCTCCCAAAGTGCTGAGATTACAGGTGTGAGCCACTGCATTCGTCCTGAAGCTATGAGTTTTTAAAGGGTTGTAATACATAGCAGATTAAGAGCATAACTATAATTGTTCAAGGTCCGTTTATGATTGAGAACATATGGAACTCTATTCTTTGTTTCTGTGATAAATCACTGAATATGATCAACTCCATATCCATCCAAGTTGCTGCAAGGTCCATATATTTGTCCTTCTTTATGGCTGCATAAT